>OMNN01103357.1:6747-23225 GCA_900302755.1 Chromis chromis
GGCTAAGATCTGGGCTTTGACTCTGCCATTCCAGGACTCTCCATTTCTTAGTTTTTAAACGTATATTATTCAGTGTTAATTGTTACTTCTGCCAAGCGGAGGTTATGTTTTTACCTGTGTTTTTCTGTTTGTTTGTTTGTTTGTTTTTTGTTAGGAAGATAACCTGAAAAGTTATAAATGGATTTGAATGAAATTTTCAGAAAATGCTGACAATGGGACAAGGAACAGATGATTAAATGTTGGTGATGTTCTGGATTATCATCTGGATCCAGGAATTTTTTTTGTGGAAATCACAATATGGGTGGACATGAGCTGCTTGGTGGAGGTCTGCGCTCTCTGAGTGCTTTTCTAGTTTAGTTCTATTACTTCTGTCTCTTCAGTATTGTTAACATTGATATTAAATATCCACATGTCTAAATATGTTTAAAAAAAAAACACACAGGCTTTCATAGGGTGTCCTAACTTTTCCACATGACTGTATAATGAGATGGATCACTCCCCTTTGTTCATATTGTTCAATGTGTTTTTGTGTATTAAAAATCTTACAAAAATAAAATTATGAAGAAGAAAAAAAGATTTATCTCCCAAACAGATGACTTGTGTACTCTTCCCACACTGTTTGATGTTCAAAAGAGGAGTCATTTAAAGTGATTTCTGATGGAGAAGATGGTCACAGAATACTCTGATAACAACAAAACTCTTTTCATTCCACAGAGAGAAATCTTGATCCTCATGATGTCTGTGACAATCCAACCAGGGAAATACGAACCCTCCGACTTCCAGACCGGAGTGTTAGACTGCGGCAGTGACTGTAAAATCTGTAAGCATCCCTCCTGCCTGCTTTTTCTCTTTGCAAATTCAAATACACACACAGTTAGGAACACATTTGCAAGATCTTGTAAAAATGAACAAACAGGGGCCGCCGTTTAGCTCGCTGAGTTAAGGGGTTACCATGTGGGCGCAGGTCACCAGCAGCGGTCATGAGTTCGAATCTGGCTCAAGACCCTTTGCTGCATGTCTCTCTCCTCTATACCCCCTTTCACCCCGCCTATATCATTAAAAAATTGAAGAAGAACCCCCACACACACACACACACTTACTTCATGCCACTTCATTTCTTGTATTTAATTGTAGTTACTTGTGCAGTGAAAATATGAGGATGATGAAGAAATTCTCCACTGACACAGTCTTCTTTATATATAAAAAAGAGATTTATTAAAGAAAGTACAGCATCTTCAGGCTCCATGGTTTAGCCTGGGTGTGATCCTCAGCCCAATGAAATCAGCACACACACCTCATATATTGGGCGTTCTTATATAGGGTTTTCACTATAGTTCTGAGAACTGTGAATTCCTGGAAGATAAACAGAAACGTAACATGCCTATACCATGCCTACATCTCGTGTCAAGGACCTGTCTTGTGTTGACCTTTGGCATACGAATGGCTAACTTTTGACAAATGAATAACAAACTCATGAGAAAGGTACCCCACATATAATTACACACAGATGATCAGGATGTCAGGATATCAGATACTTCACTTCCACTTTGTTATGATACTACGAACAGTTGACCATAGAATATTTAGTGTCGAGGAAATTTTATGAATGAACTTATTGCACAGATGACAACCTATTATGGTACCATGCTTGAATTCACTGAGCTCCTGAGAGCGACCCATTCTTTCACAAATGTTACGTAGAAGCAGTCTGCATGCCTAGGGGCTGAATTTTATACACCTTTGGCCATGGAAGAGATTGGAACACCTGAATTCAATTAGTTGGAGGGGTGTCCCAATACTTTTGGCAATATCGTGTATCAGTCTCCCTCTCCCTCACATACACAGGATGGCATCATTCATCACAGTGCACAACTTTGCAATGCCACTTTCCCATGGTATTTATTTTGTTTCCTCTCTCTTCTCTCTGTTGATACTTTCTTGCTGCTACACAGTTTTACAGCTTTTAGTGTATGGTACAGTTCTTCTTGTTTTCCTCTATTAATGATGAATTATTTGATAAAATGTTAAACAGACTGCGCTTGTTCAGTATTTTACCATTTTGGCCTCTCAGTCATCTATTCACACACTCACACACCAATGCTGGCAAGGTGCTCACCTGTCAACAGGAACAACTGGAATTTAGTGTTTGCTTAAAGGCATTTTGGCACATATACATGTTTAGCTGGTAACTGAGCTGAAAGCAGACATGCTTGTGTAAGTGGTTCTCGCAGTACAGAGGGCTTTTTTTCTGAAATATGTTATTACTATCTTTTTAGGCTCAAAGAAATGTTTCTAAATTAGCTGAACGGCACTTTGTTTCTAGGCTTTGTAATGTCTGCTTTAAAGTGAACATTTGCACATTTTTACCAAGGAGGTAGCCTCCTTTGATTCACTACTTCCTTTTTTAGATGGGCTTACCACCATCAAGTATGGAGTGAATGAATAATGCAATGTAAAGCATCTCTGAGTGTCCAGAAAAGTGCTAAATAAAACCAATGCATTATTATCATTATTATTTTATTCTAAGCTGGAGTATGAATCCATGATGGCCATAGGTCGCTGTCACTGATGACAGATTGATCATAAAAAGCATCATGTGAAAGATGGGTAATGATCTAAGATCTATTTCAGTGTTTCCATTTACGTGACCCTTTAGTCACTGGAATCTATCACTTTATGTGTATCACGATAGAGCTGCCAATTACTCAAGCTCAACAGAAAATGTACTCTGAAGTGAATTTGAGAATTTTCTTTGAATTAACGTAAAAAAAAACACACAAAAAAAAACTAAAACCCCAGGGGCTGAAAATAGGTATGACAACTTTCTCTGTTAACCCCGGTTAACTCCCATAATTTACTGTATTATTTGACCCTTGGCGTTTCTGCAAATGATGCAATAGAATAGAATCGAATAAAACTTTATTAATCCCCGAAGGGAAATTCAGGTGTCTGGCAGAAGAAACACAGAAGAAACAAACAAATTCACATCAAATCAAAATCAGGTGTCTGGCAGTTCATCTCCCATTGGTTAGAGTTCTGAAGCCTAATGGCTGTAGGGATGAATGATCTTCTGAATCCTTCGGTCCTGCAGCGCAGAGAGATGAGCCGTCCACTACCACTGTTTTTCTGGTCCACAAAGATATGAAGTGTTTGATCAGTGTACTTGAGAATAGCCTCTACCTTCCTGAGTGAGTCCAAGCTGGTTCCAATAGAGAAATGCTAGTAGAAAGTAGTTTACTGTGTCAGTTAATGTATTTAGTGTACTCTCAGTGCACTCTCAGTGCAGCTGCTTATTTGTAATGTGACAGCTGCACATAACGGTTCTTTAAACTTCACACATTTGATACTCAAGAAATGCATTAATGTCCCATAATGAAGGAGATGGGGAAGTCACTGTAGTTTTTGACTAAATCAAAGTGGCATTAATGTTACTGATAGAATATTCTAGGCTACATGATAAATACCAATAGATTCATGAATTTTATATTCTGGTGACTATTAGCTGCAGTATCAGCAGTGTAAAACGAAGATGACAGCAAATGACAAAGACATGTTTGTGTTTTTTACATCACCAACTGAATACATGTCGGCTTCCATGGCATAGGCTATATAATGTGTTTTCTCTCAGCTGAGAATCTGTACCGATCATAGAGGATACTGTCAGGAAAAGAGCTGGTGAAAGTGTGGCGCTTCTTACAGCCGATTAAAATACCAAACTCTGACCAGGACCTCCTCTAGAGCAGGTTAGCTGAGCGGCACTAGTTACCGTTGCGAAACCATTAAACTCGCTTCGTAGTGCACTCGTTTGGTTGGTGGTGAATCACGGGCTGCTGTTTAGAGCTATGTTTCCTTCGTACCGCCAACCAGGCGGCTTCGCTCCCCGTCTGCTCTGCGCCTGCCGGGGGACGGCTAACAGGGCCACGCCGAGTCGATCCGCAGCGGCTCCTGGAGCTGAGTTTGCCACCGCAGCTAATGTGTTACAGCTCAGTAAGTCTTGCCACCAATGCTGCGAAAAGACTACACGTATTACAAGTATCGGCGAAGGAGGCAGAGGAAAAGTAAACATGAATCGCGTTGAGCAGCGACAGGACGAGAAGCAGCGAGAGACGAAACCATTGTTGTCTGCGAAGCCAGCGCCCCTGACACAGCATGCTAGCAAGTATAAAACTACCAAGCAGCGTTGCTAAAAAGGTGACTGAGCATATCAAATTTATGTTACAACACGAAATTGGCAGCTGTACAAGAAGGTTACATGAGCTACTACTGAATAGCTCATGTAACCTTTCGGTACAGCTGCCAATTCTGTTGGCACTGCATACCGCTTTGTAGTGACGTAATACGCACGCTGCTACGTCAAGACGTCCAGTGGACATTAACATTCACCTAATAGCCATTCATACCTTGTGTGAGGGGGAGAGTCCTGCTTCCAAAGCCTTCATTACCATGTCTAAAAAGAAATTAGTCACACTGAATACTCCACTCTCCTGTTTGTCATCTATATACTGGCATATTACTTTTTGGCACACATCTAGAGGTCCCCCTTGTGGCCATGCAGCCGTTCAATTAGGTAACTCCATACTAATCTACAGACAGTCCTCAGCTAGTCAACCCAGAAAAAGTCAGTCTTGTCATTAGACCATTTCTCGGCCAGCAGAATGGCAGACTTTCTGTACAGGCTGTGCCATCCAGGCACAAAGACTACTTCACAAACTGTTGAAGAGCGTGGCAAATGGGGTAGCAAAAAAGAGTTCATCCTGTCTGTGGCTGGTGCTATTATCGGACTTGGCAATGTGTGGAGATTTCCATATCTTTGCTACAAGAATGGTGGGGGTGAGTATTTCTATGAATTATTCTCTTAGATAGTTTTTCTATCACTAAAAAACAGTGCAGTATAATGTCAGATCCTTCATGCCAGCTTTAAAAAAGTTTTTTGTCATCTGTAAACTAGAGAAAAAAAAAGAAAATTACAGTTCCAGTATTGTTTAATCTTTTACCAAGGCACAAATATTTATTTTATGCTTTACTTTCCTTGTTAAGTAAAGTCATAAACGTTTTTGGCTGGAGGTCTAGATAGAAAATCTGTGTGGAGTAAAGGAAACACTGCCCCTTAAACTTGAAAAACCAAGTGATTGATTCATCATTAAACATTTCCTGTGTTTTACATTTACAAAAGACAAAGTTTGTCCAGTGTAAAACTCCTCTGCTTTCCATCTATGTCTCCCTCTGCATTTTGTCTGATGATTAAGGATCTGACAGGTTATCAAACACTATACAAATCATGTACTGCCTGTGTTTATGCAAAGAGTAGAATCATATTTTTTGCTAAGTCCATCAACTTTTAATTACAAAACATCATAGTCCACCTGATGCCATGTACTTTGAATTGAATAGATTCAGAAATATGTGTGTAGTTCTCATGTAGAAACTATCAACAGGTTGTGTTGTTTTACATTAAGTGTTTCAATCACATATAGTAACAATATACTAACACTGAACCTAACAAGAACCTGCGTGGCTACTGATTTATACATAACGTAGCTTTAAACTATTTTTGTCAAAACCTGATTATAAATGTGTTTTCTTAAAAACTAACTAGCACCAGCATGATAATGATAATAATAATAATTGTATATTGTTTCAAAAATAATTATGATTTTGCCTTAGTTTTTCTGAGCCCATCCAATTCCAAATGCTATCCAATGTGTCTTCTTTGTGAAATTTGAGACAAATGGCCAAATGCAGATTTTTTTTCATGCATTTTAGGGGGATTTGAATACAGTTATGAGCAGTTAGTGTTTCAATATGATGGGACATTCTTGAGAAACTTTGAGTAGACTTTTAGTAGAGTGTTAATGTACAGTAAAAAAAAAAAACGAGTGCAGGAAAATGCAATAAATCTTTCTCGTCTAACACCTGGTAAAAACAAGTGTACTTCCTAAAGTTGTTGAATATTCCTGTACATTTAAGACATTTCAGCTTGTTCGTTGTTGTTTAAATGGTTTGCTATTACAACTCAAAAAATAACAAAGTCATAATGGCTTTCTATTTGTAAAGTTGCAGTGTTGCACAAGATGTATTAAAAGGTGGCACTCTGGAGGAACAACCTAACCACAATTATCTGACACATTGCAGAGTAAAGTATTATAGTACTATGAATGCAATTTGTCAGACCATCATTGACATTACTGACTGATAATGCAGACATGCAGTGACATAAAAAAGGTTGTAAAATACCTGCTTCTTGAAGCTTAAAACAGAGACAGAGGGGTGGATGCACGATGTACAGGAAATTTTTTTTATATCTTAATGCTTCAGCATGAATTTGTCAGTTAAACATTTTCTCTAGTGACAGTTTATGTATAAAATGGCCAAACGTACTCAGGACTTCTCTAACTATCTTACCTTTTTACCCACGCCAACGAAGCGGTCACTGCTGTGAGGGCTACCTGCCATGTTTAGGAAGGCATCCGGTGTGGGTTTGCGTCTCTCTTGAGTGCATTCTAGTTAGACTGTTGATTGGACAAAACCAGCATTTTGAGGAGGTTCGGCAAACTTGTCACAGGCTTTTTTTGCAATTTTATCATGTTTTACATTCGGTACACAGCTATTCAAAAATATAATAACAAGATTGATTGTAACATTTACACAGATTTTTAGGTGATCACAATAAATTATAGTTGTTTGTTACTAATAAATGTTTGAATTTCTGTGTTTTCTCCGTGGTAATAAAACTAAATATGTATCATTTAATGCCTTGGAACGAGGTTTTTTAAGACATGTAAAGTGCACTGAATAATGTTATTAGTAATTTGATTGATTAGTCTGTTATGGTTTAAAAGCCTGTAGCTACATACTGCACTTCTTCTTCCTCATCAAAGGGAGCTTTACAAGAGTCATTCCATGTCAACTCACCTAGGGCCTCCCATCTGAGGTCATTGGATTTTCCTAAAATAAATCAGGCAAAAACTTCTACCTAAACCTTGGAATCTTGCAAAAACCCCACAGCTTTACTCCAAATACTTTTTGAGTTATGAATTTTTGAAAATAGTTAAATTTGATAACTTCAGCGATTAGCAGACAATAAAGGGACATACTATAAGGTATATAAGAGAGTGCACTCTCTTATATACACTATATTGCCAAAAGTATTGGGACACCCCTCCAAATTGAATTCAGGTGTTCCAATCACTTCCATGGCCACAGGTGTATAAAATCCAGCCCCTAGGCATGCAGACTGCTTCTACAAACATTTGTGAAAGAATGGGTCGCTCTCAGGAGCTCAGTGAATTCAAGCATGGTACCATAATAGGTTGTCCATTTGGGAAATTTACTTGATACTAAATATTCCATGGTCAACTGTTCGTGGTATTATAACAAAGTGGAAGCAATTGGGAACAACAGCAACTCAGCCATGAAGTGGTAGGCCGTGTAAAATTACGGAGCGGGGTCAGCGGATGCTGAGGAGCACAATGGACAGAAATCACTATTTTTCTGCAGAGTCAATAGTTACAGACCACCAGACTTCGTGTAGCCTTCAGATTAGCTCTAGAACAGTGCTAGAGAGCTTCATGGAATGGGTTTCCATGGCCGAGCAGCTGCTTCCAAGCCTTACATCACCACAATGCAAAGTGTCGGATGCAGTGGTGTAAAGCACACCGCCACTGGACTCTAGAGCAGTGGAGACGTGTTCTCTGGAGTGACCAATTACGCTTCTCTGTCTGGCAATCCGATGGACAAGTCTGGGTTTGGCGGTTGCCAGGAGAACGGTACTTGCCTGACTGCATTGTGTAAAGTTAGGTGGAGGGGGGATTATGGTGTGGGGTTGTTTTTCAGGGGTTGGGCTTGGCCCTCTCCACCTTGAACTGCTACCTTATCGTTGTCGGGGAGTTTGAGTGCCCGAATGATCCCGGGAGCTATGTTGTCGGGGGCTTTATGCCCCTGGTAGGGTCTCCCAAGGCAAACAGGTCCTAGGTGATGGGTCAGACCAAAAGCAGTTCAAAAACCCCTATGGAGAACACAATACCAAGGACCGTTACGTCGCCCGGAGACATTTCCAAAATGTCTCTTAATTGTTCAGCATACCAAGACATTTTGGATAATATCATGCTCCCAACTTTATGGGAACAGTTTGAGGATGGCCCCTTTCTGTTCCAACATGACTGCGCATCAGTGCACAAAGCAAGGTCAATAAAGACAATGATGAGCCAGTTTGGTGTGGAGGAACTTGACTGGCCTGCACAGAGTCCTGACCTCAACCCAATTGAACACCTTTGGGATGAATTAGAGCAGAGACTGAGAGCCAGGCCTTCTGGTCCAACATCAGTGCCTGACCTCACAAATGTGCTTCTGGAAGAATGGTCAGAACTTCCCATAAACCTTGTGGAAAGTCTTCCCAGAAGAGTTGAGGCTGTTATAGCTGCAAAGGGTGGGCCAACTCCATATTAAACCCTACAGATTAAGAATGGGATGTTATTAAAGTTCATGTGTGTGTAAAGGCAGACGCCCCAATACTTTTGGCAATATAGTGTACCTCATAGTATGTTGCAATCCATTCTGCAATAATCTGCCTGAACGTGTCTCAGGTGGGATAAGCCCAGACTTGCTTTATTGTTCTGCTAATTACATTAATGTTATCTCATCCACATGGAACAAGAGGAATCATCTATTACAGAATGACCTAAACCAAAACAAGCTGGAACTTGAACTAATGACAAAATAGCTTAACAGGTACCATACAGACATATAAAACTTTAAAATCAACATAATACAAATATGTACCTGACAATTAACGCCACCAAATGTGATATTAAAGCCACAGAAAACTACGAAAAATGTGTCATTTTCATAAAATGTTTAAATAAGGAAGTAATATAACATCTTTAATTGTTTAATACGTTTTCAATGGATATGAAGACATTCCTTTCAAAAAGTTTCAAAGAAATCAAAACAATCCTTCCTGAAAGAAAATACTGTTTAAATTTCCTAAAAAGTGGATTTTCAGCTCCGAAGCTAATTTTAGGAAGACCTGTGGCAGTCAGTTTTTGATGTATGACTATGAATTACCATGTTGATATGACAAAACTAAGTGGTTTCTACCCACAACAAAAAAAATGGTTGTAATTGAGTGAATATTAGTGGAGATAAAATATTTTGAAAATTAAAGACTTTTCGTTTTGATTATAAATTATTATTATTCTATTAAAAAAATTATTGAATTTTTGTTAAAAAAAAAAAAAAAATCTGCATAAGCTAATGATATGATTACAAGTTCCAACTTTTTCTTGAGGTTTCTGGGATATTCAGTCAAAAAAAAATCAGCCAAATCCTGTGTAAAATAATCAATTGGTGAGGCTTTAAAGATTAAGAAGAATCGCTGAGGTTATCAAATTTAACCGGCCTGTACATTATGGGGGGAGTTTGTGCATCCTAAATCTGAAGTAAAGGGCCACCTGACTGAACCTTTACCGCGAATATTTTAATAATCTGTATGGTCTCATTTATATGTCTGTAAGCCACTTAATTGGGGGAAAATGCTTATAACTTATAGATATTATGTGTAAGTTAACATATGGGAATGGATAGTAAAATGTAACTTTATTAAAGAGCTGGAATATTGTTGTTTGATAAGAGCAAATAACCAGACTCCAAAACTTGTTTAGCAGTGTCTTGCTTATATTAATATTTCCTTCTTAATTTGCTCTTGTATTCTTTCAACTTCTGCTTATATCTTTTATCCTTCCTTAATACTTTATTTTTTACTTCATCTCACTAGCATTGTTCTGTTGTTTTCTCAAGGCTAAATAATATACAGTATGACCTGTCACTGGAGTTTCATATATGTGTACATAGTTTATAGTATTTACATAACTGAAACTCGCTGTACTGTCGGGTTAAGAGAGAGGAAAGAGTAAGCAACTTGTGTTGCTGTTAATGAACACAAAATGCCCAAAGTGAACATGACGACCAGAGGCTAACTGTGCCATCCAATAGTAACAGATACAGTGGAATCTCAACGTCAATTAGTTGCTTGCTGCGAGGCCCACTGACGATGTCATTGAAAACATTCTCTCTTAAATGAGCAAATTCATCAGATTAACAATATTAGTATTTTAAGGCTTTGGTTTGTTTAAAGGTAGAATTCAGATGATTGTTCAATAACGGTTTTAATTCTGAAAGAGCATTTCATTTATCAGTTGAGGTAGTTTTAAGGGATCCCATGAATACAATGATTAAGACCTCTTGTTGTAACTGACTATCAGCAAACAAACAAAACAAACAAAGAGAGAATAATTAATCACGACCAAACCAAAATATAAAAACAGTACCCACAAGTGTGAGGCCTTAGGCAAATTTTTTTTTAAAGGCGGTAAAACAGCAAAAGCACATTAAAATACGTGCACGGTAAATACGAGGAAAGATGTTACAGAGAAGGTAGGCTACAGAGAGATTTTCTGTGTTATTCAGTATCCCTCAATCCACAGAATCTCCAGCACAAAAGTCAGAAAGTCACGCAGCCATCTGCCACACTCACTCTGGAACTTTGCAAAATTTGTTGAAAAGGCTGACTTGTCCAGTAATGATACCATTTAATCACAGCCTTGTAGTTTATCGCCAATAGATCCAAGAGGCAGGTGGTTAGAGCGTTCAGATCATCAGAGCAAGCAGGTACCAACATGAAACATTATGAAACATTAACCTTCTGTAGCCATAACATATGTTCTGCTCCTGGCACACATAACCATGTTGTTCAGAGTAGAAGCACAAATAAAAATAAAGACAGAAAGTAACAGATTCAGGACACCATCTGTGGCTCGTAATGAAAGGGAATAAAAAGAGGAGTCCACCACCACTACAGCCTTTCAAACTGGAAAAGAAAATTAAAGCTGCAAGCAGTGTCGGACAGGCCCTCGCACCCCCATGTCGGGAGGTGGCGCACGTCGAGGTGTGGTGCATGTTGTGTGCTCTACATGTGTACCAAATGTCATGTTTGTAGGAGAATCCAGTGATTTGATAGGAACTTTTGAAAATTTCTAGGGGTCGCTGTGGCACCGTTGGGAAAGTCCAAGTACGTAAATCTGTTAGTCTCAGCCTGCTGTACATGTGTACCAGATTTCATGCTTGTAGCAGAAAGAAGTGATTTTATATGAATTTTTGAAATTTCTAAGGGGTGCTGTGGAGCCGTTTGGAAACTGCAAGCACGCATATCGATTCGTCTCAGCCTACTCAACACATGTACCAAATGTCATGTTTGTAGGATAAACCAGTGATTTTATGAGTTTTTGAAAATTTCTAGGTGGTGCTGTGGAGCCATTTGCGATATCCATGCACTTAAATCTGTTCATCTTGGCCTATTCTACATGTGTACCAAATGTCATGTTTGTAGGAGATTCCAGTGATTTTATAGGAACTTTTGAAAATTTCTAGGGGGCGCTGTGGCGCCATTGGGAAAGTCCAAGTACATAAATCTGTTAGTCTCAGCCTGCTGTACCTACAAACATTTCATGTTTGTAGGAGAAACCAGTGATTTAATATGAATTTTTTTAAAAATATCTAGGGGTAGTTGTGGAACTGTTTGGCCACACCCAAGTGTTGAGGGATAGCCTGTCATCAAGCATATGAAGTTTCATTCACATCTGATCATGTACAGTGAAGTTATGAGCATTTCATTTTTCATGGCCAAACGCTCAAAACCACCTGGGAGGAGTTCGTTAAATTCCAATGCCTGCACACCACGTTTTCTAGGGGGCGCCGTGGAGCTTTTTTGAAATTTCAAATGTAGGAATGTTTTGTCTCGGGCTACTGTATGTGTGTACCAAATTTCATGTACGTAGGACAAACCACTGATTTTATATGATTTTTGTTCAAATTTGTAGGGGAGCGCTGTGGAGCCGTTTGGGCGTGGCTATGGACGAAAGTAGTAAAATATCAAATTTTTAAGAAAAAGAAACGAACAAAGAAACATAGCAGGAACAATAAGGTCAGTGTACTGATCGCTGTCCCTTGCCCTTTCGGGCTCAGGCCCTAATTATGCTTCCACAGAAAACAGCCAATGCCACTAAGGCCAAAAGAGATTATTGTTCCTCAGGAACACCATATTGTTGATCCTGACACTTTAACTGGTGGTGATACTGCTATACAAGACATTACAGAAAGAACTGAATGTCTCCTGCTTTCCTGGTAACTTGATGTCTGGCCTATGAAATAAAATGGATCCATCCATCCTTCTGTGACAAATCTTGTCCACGTGGGACTAACTGATTTTCATAAGAAGCAGTCGGTGCTTAAAAGAGATTTTATTCTACTGATACTGAGGCTACGCTTCATGAAAGTTAAGGCATTCACTAGTGGTTCTCACGCTTCCAATGTCCGAGGAAATAAATGTAGTAGGTTACAGGGTTTGAGCGCTTGTCTTTCTACAGCCTGATCCTCTCAGATTCAGATGGACTTTACTGAAGACTTTAATCTGTTTTAGGAGCATAGGTAGACGTGGTATGAACTTGTTCACCTTCATCCACAATGCGCACTTTTCTTTTAGTTAATTTTCACATTCCTAAGATAACGTGACAAATAAAGTCAATCTGTCATAAGACAAGAATGATCCATCATCCCTCCTTCCACCTACTTCCTACTCAGCAATCCACTGTCACACTTTTCCTCCATCTGCTTTATTCCTTTCATAGGCCAAGGCCAAACTGAATGTCAAAATGACATGTCAAACCAATGACCTCCAGGCCATACTACTATTTCCACCCACTGCAAAACCAAAGCCAACACCTAGATGTTCTGCCACCTCTCCTCTAGAAATGGACAAGCTGCTCATAAAGATCCCCAGCTTATGTTCCAACTTGGCCAGATGTCGCTAAACTTTTTTTTTTTTTTTTGCCAAAACACCTGATATATTCATGGTTCTTGAGAGTACAAAAAGGCCTTTAGATAACACTACTGTGTCTTCATCAGAGTCAACAAAACATGTGTCCTTGTCTTCCCCCTTATCTTGTGTTGTTTTTCTACAGAGCAGATGCTCTGTTGTAGCACTAGTGATTGTGTGTACTTTAGTAGTCCATTTCATGTGAAGCTGTACAAACCGTTTGTTCTTGCTCCACTAAACATGGGACATCTTGTCGATATTCCTGTACAAGGCCTGCAGCCGCTCAGGCTTTTTATCCTTTATAATAAATTACTTTATTTTAAACAACAAACTGAACAGCTTGAGACCTGACAGGCAGAGAAATGATCTCAAAACACTGACTTTGGTGTTACATTCCACAGTTATGAAAGAATTAAAATACTTACCAGAGAAGTTGATGTTGCAACAAATTCTGTTGCTTTGCATAATCTTTCATTTTTTCTGTTGGCTTCAGCCACCTTGTCTGTGTTTCCAGTTGGAGGAATTCCCACCACTTTTGCAACACTAATGCTGCTCATCATTTTTAGTATGTTCTTCATTATGTCACCTTGAATAACAAGAAAGTCTGACTCTGATGCTGTGGATTGCTTCTCATTCAACTCCTCCCTTGGCCTACATCCATGGCAATCGCTCAAGTAACAGGTTTTGTTTTGAAAGTTAGGCTCTGCCATGGATTCAGTCACACAACTTGATATAAAAAACTTGGCTATGTCCATGCCAATACCTTTTATTTGAAAATTAATCTCTTTCCATAACTCATACTAACATGCTTGGAAACATCATAAGACCATTCACGTGCACTGAGCATGTGTCTGTCACTTTAAAGAAGAAACAGAGGTTGCTTAGCTGTCGAAAAAATTACAGCAAGAACAGCAGTGATGAAAAGGAAAACCAGAGATTTCTTTGCTTGCACTGACAATGAAGTGGGACTGATACTAAAAGTCAGTAGCTCAGGCTGATGTTGTGTAATAGGGGCACAGCAAATCCTACTGTGAAGAAAAAAATTTTGGTAGGGCATCATTTTACTGGTTGTGTGACACAGATGAACTGTTCAAGAGACCAGATGAAACAACAGTACAAGCACCAGTTCCGTTATCGCTGATGGTGACCTTTTTTGTACATACTAGACAGTTGTGATCAATATTACTTGGTTACTAACCAGCTTGCCATTCACAGAAACACTAATACCGCTCCTGCAAAGGTAGTCATTAGCGGTCAAAAACCAGAATAAGTTGTATACATGCTACGGTACCCCGGTTTCTGGCACTCCAGCTAGCATATCGGTGTATCTCAAAACCCGGAAAAGGGCTTATCCCGATTTCTAAAATCAGGATATGATGTTTACACGTGCAAACACAAAAATAAGATACTTTTAAAAACCTAACTGGGATACTGATATCCATGTAAATGCAGTCTGTACCATTGTTTCCAAAAGTCTACATTTTAAGGGTTCTAAAATACAGGAGTAGCGTGGAAGCTAGGTGTAAACATAAAAGTTTTAAAAAAGGCAAATACAATTTCACCTTAAAGAAGCAACACTGAGCAAAATTTAGGAGAACAAATGTGCAGGAGCACCTCAGCATTCTAAAGGAAAATGTTTTCATTCATAACCTTATGATCAAAAGTGCCAGGCAGACCTATTTCTCAGATTAAAACTTGAACAAGAAGGATAAGTTACCAACTACTGAAACTGAACAATCTTTTGTCTTTGTCTAAATTCCTTTGTAGTCATGACCACTTGTCATGAAGTCAAAGTTATTCCTTCACCAACTGCCACCATTTGATGTTGTGATGTTGCTGTTGCTAATATGCTCAACAAAGTAATATCCATCCTGAGCAGCTTTCTTGGCTTCAGATGTATCCTTTTGTGCCAAAGCATAACAGCACAGAGGTGTGGCTCTACTGACAGTTGTGAATGAAATTAACTTGTATACTAGCTGAAATTTGATTTGGTGCTTCTGTATGTCAGTGCTGCTTTGACATGTTAGGTCATGATCTCCCTCAGGGAGTTCCACATTCACTTTTTACATTGTTGCAGAATTATACATTTTAACAGTACCTTTTTGTCAATTTCCATACACACCATATGTACATTTATACTATCTTTTTTCATAAAGATGATATGGGTATTTGGCTATATTATAGGCAGCGTTAAATTTCATCATTTTGAACTCCTCACTGCTTCTGTTTGCTGCTGCCAGGTGCTGCAAATGCTGCAGGGAACTTGTTACGGCACAATTAGAGTCCTGTAGAGACATTATCTTTATTTCACCCTTCAATTAACATGTCAGTGCTTTGACAGGAAACGTGCAATGCTATAATGCTGGCTGTTTATCATCATATCTCAGTGGTTCCCACGGGTTAAGAAAATATACTTATGATGCTGGGTGGCTGTGTGACCGATGTGGATGCAAACACAAGCAGTTTAGAGGCCACAATTTACCGATGTCCTTTAACACCTCACATGCATAGCTAGACACTGCAATTTACCAGTGTTTCCTAACCACTACACATGTATCGATAGACGCTACAATTACCAACATTCTCAAAACATCTCACACGCATCGGTTGAAGATGCTGTGCACGGAGAAACCTTCGTCTCCACTCATTTATTGCAGCACACACAACTTAGACAAGTGTATATCCAAAAACTAGTTTGAACAGATTAAAAATGGCTTTCTAATGTCAGATTCAGTTAAAAACAATTACTTTTATCTACCTGGGTGGACTGGCCAGAGACACACACACACGGACACACCTGCTAAATGGCAAGCCTATTGGTGCGACCAATGAAGGTGTTTAGTCATGTTTGACAGTTCTACTGCAGACATTGCACCTGTTTGTATTGCCATGCAGATGACACACATCTCCATATGTCAGCTTCACCTGTTGAATTTTAGCCTTTGTAAACTGTATTCCAGAAGTCAGTGACTGGATGGCTCAGAGTTTCCTTCAGTGATAATCTGGAAACAGGTCATTGTATCTTCTTGAATGAAATGTGCTATATTAATAAAGCTTAATATTATCAGTCTGTTTCTATAGTGAAAGTACACCGATCAGCCACAACATGTTATTCACTTCACTGACAGGTGAAGTGAATAACATTGATCATGTTGGTACTATGTGGTGTTCTGCTGGAAAACCTTGGATTTTGGCATCCGAGTTGATGAGACTTAGACACCCAAATAAACATTGTCCCAGAACAAACACACTCCCTCATACAAATGGCAGTCCCAAATGTCACTGGCCTACCCCTGCAGGAAAATGCACCCCACCACATGGAAAAAACATTAAACCATCAGGAACATCTTGAGGAACATGACAATGGCCCAAGATGTTGATTTGACCTCCAAACTTCCTAGACCCCATTCTGATCAGGCATCAACAGGATGCAGTGGAACAAGTTGATTAACAAAGGCCCCACTGCACAACCCAGAGTACCCAAAGGATCCACTGCCAACGTCCTGGTGCCAGACCCCATAGGACACCCTGAGAGGTCCTCTTGTCCATGCCCAATGGTTCAGAGCATTTTTGACCACATAAGGGGGACCAACACAATATTAGGCAGGTG
>OMNN01103357.1:23245-38364 GCA_900302755.1 Chromis chromis
AATAACATTGATCATATTGGTACTATGTGGTGTTCTGCTGGAAAACCTTGGATTTTGGCATCCGTGTTGATGAGACTTAGACACCCAAATAAACATTGTCCCAGAACAAGCACACTCCCTCATGCAAATGGAAATCCTAAATGTCACTGGCCTACCCCCACAGGAAAATGCACCCCACCACAGCAATCAGGAACATCTTGAGGAACATGACAATGGCCCAAGATGTTGATTTGACCTCTAAACTTCCTAGACCTAATTCTGATCAAGCATCAACAGGATGCAGTGGAACAAGTTTGCAGTGTGAGAGTGAGTGGTTGGTGGTGGTCAGAGGGGCCGATGGTGCAGATTGGCAGTCTCGCTTCCATCAGTCTACCCCAGGGCAGCTGTGGCTACATACATAGCTTACCACCATCGAGTATGGAGTGAATGAATAATGCAATGTAAAGCGTCTTTGAGTGTCCAGAAAAACGCTATATAAAACCAGTGCATTATTATTATTTTTATTAAGTTTGATTGACAGAGGCCCCATTGCACAAGCCAGAGTACCCAAAGGATCCACTGCCAACGTCCTGGTGCCAGACCCCATAGGACACCCTGAGAGGTCCTCTTGTCCATGCCCAATGGTTCAGAGCATTTTTGACCACATAAGGGGGACCAACACAATATTAGGCAGGTGGTCATAATGTTATGCCTGATCGGTGTATATCCAGGTGAAAATATTCAAATATCTAACAGTACCTAAAAAGATGGGTGTGATTATGGCACTCCTTGTATATGTGATACTCTGTGTGCTTTTTTCACACTTGCAGGTGCATTCTTCATTCCTTACATCCTGTTCCTTGTCACTTGTGGCATTCCTCTGTTTGTACTGGAAACAGCACTGGGCCAGTACACCAGTATGGGAGGAATTATGTGCTGGAGGAAGGTCTGCCCCTTGTTTGAAGGTGAGCTAGCTGCTAGGATTGTAGTTAAGGAAGAGATACTGAAGGAATGCAATGTTAACAATTTATATTGTTTCCAGGCATGGGATATGCCAGCCAAATGATCATCTTCTATGGAAGTATCAGCTACATTGTGATTTTAGCCTGGGCTTTTCTCTACTTTTTCTCCTCCTTCTCTGGAGAGTTGCCATGGACCACCTGTAATAACACGTGGAATACAGGTCACAAAGCACCTCTCTGCCACACATACACCACTAACAATTAGTGACTAAAATATATATTGTATTTTAATCATGTATAAATCTAATTATACAAGTTTATCTTATTGTAATGCTGAGGAAAATGTTTGCATTATTTCACTGACATCACAATCAAGTACGGTGTCTTATTTAAGCAATTAGAATTCACCTAAATCTACTTAAAATGTAGTACTGACCTGAAGATGTGTCCATAAAGCATGTATGTTTAACAATACTTTGATATATTTCAGATCAATGTGTGGTAATAAACAACTATAATGCCACTGCTAACTGGACCTCACCTGTGAATGCCACATCGTCTGTTATAGAGTTTTGGCAGTAAGTTTTTATATAAATAAGACTGACTTTAATGCTGATTAATTACAGGTCAATGTTTAACTATGTTTAAATTAACAGCGATGTCAGTGATTCACACATGTACTGTATGCATCCAGAAAATCCTGAAAAGATGCCAGATTTGAAAAAAATAAGCCAAAATGCCTGAGTGGGTGTGGCTGCTGCCAGTGCTACATAAAACATGTCTGAGCAGCCGTACGATGGAGTTTTGAAACAGGTTCTTATTATTAGTGGATAATATAAATAAAATTGGATAATACAGAAAGGGTGAATTTTACACAAAGATAAGTAACAATAATAAATAATGCATTCTAAAGTATCTACAGTCTTTTAGTGTGGACGGGAAATCATATTGGTTTTAGAATGTTAAACACCCTACATGCCCGTTGCATAGCCACACTAACGTTTTTATCTTATTTTTCCAGATTGGACCACATCTCAGGGATTATTGCATGTGTACAAAATGTGTGTGACTCTCACACTCTTAAATTTGTTCCTCATGTTAGGCCAAGACAGCTTTCATATTTACCATTTTTTTTATTATGTGTTATGTTTGGTGAGCTTTTTAGGTGAGTTAAATCTGACCAGATGTCTGAAACAACCCTCCAACAGATCCGATTGGTCACAGTTTTTTTAAAGTATTTTTTGGGGGGGAGCTTTTCCCATTTTTATTGACAGAGAGAGAGACAGTATGAAAGGGGGGTAGAGAGGAGAGTGACATACAGCAGAGTGTCTTGAGCCAGACTCGAACTCATGACCGCTGCTGGGGGACTGAGCCCAAGTAGTATTCCCTTAACTCAGTGAGCTAAACGGCGGCCTGATTGGTCACAGTTTTAAGAGTATTGAAGTCATCTGATTTGCAGTATTATTTCCATTTCATCTTCTGGATAAGAGACTTTTCAACCTCAGGCCACAACGTATTCATTCACTTTCTACACAGTGAAAGTCTGCTCTAAGGATGTGAGATATGTAGGTCTCTGTGTGTTTTAAGTATTGGATAATTCAGTGCTGTGATTATGCAGTGATTCTAGCTGAATATAAATACCACCATCCAAGTTACATTTACTTTTAAGAAACTAATATATTCCTGAAAGTAACCTCCTGTCAGTATTTCATTTATGATGATTAAATCCACATTTATTAGAGCTATATTGTCAAAGAGCGATATTTTTTAAACCTCACCTAAGCAGCTCTGCAATCACACAACCACCGTGATTTTTCTAGGATGTAAACGTAAATTCATAGTCATTTCTTGTATCACGCTGAAAAACTTTACTCATGGGTCACTTTACAATTAAAGCCCCTTAAAGCCCGATGCTGTCATTCATTTTGACTTCTTGTCAGGACCACGTGAGCATCTCCCAACTGCGTTTGATTGCCGTGTCCGACGCTCATTTGATGTTTTTTTGTTGCATCTGTTAGGGTGGGACAGTTTACACGTAACACAACTCTTTACACGTAACCCCCCCAGGTTCACCCCGGGGAAGATCTAATCAGCCAGAATAATTGGAAACACCTGTGTACTGGAGGTGTGAAGGGCCTTTAGATGCACATTCAAGCATGTATCAGAACGATAGTTTGCCGACAATTAGGATCAAAAGACCTTTCATGATGGACCTCTTAACTTGTCAATCAGATAGGTAACTAATAACACATATAACAGCTGCATACCTTGTATCAGTGCCAAGGTGCTGTACTTTATAGTATGCACTTAGCAAGTGCATTTGTTGCCTAGTTTTATAACTCTCTCCCCACTCTCTGAATGTATTTTTTTTTATTATTGTCTTAGTTATTAATTGCAGTGTAAATTCACTGTAGTGTTTATAGCCTGAAGTTGTACATTGTTTTGAGCGATTGTAAGATATTATATCATCTTACAGACGACGGGTGTTAAATATATCCAGCGGCATCGAGGCTTTGGGAAAGATACAGTGGGACCTTTCTTTGTGCCTTCTCCTGGCCTGGGTCATCTGCTACTTTTGTGTGTGGAAAGGAGTGAGATCCACAGGAAAGGTGAGACAAAAATGACAAATGTTTGCCATGTCGAGTTGCATCTTATTTTCCATGCTTTCATAAATAAAAATGGTTATACAATTTAACATCCATTCTTAGTAGTTATGGAATATATGACACCCTTTAATGGGAGGATCAGATAGCAACCATTGTAATGTTGCAGTCATACTTTATATAATCTTCTCATGTAATGGATTGCACGTGGACAAAATTCTGGGTTTGGAAATGTCCAATAAATAGGTAGGCAGTTATGCACTTGTGGTTACCTCAGACCTACAGCCACATGCAGCCGGAGCATTGAAAGACAGTATTGCTGATAGATGTTATTCACAAAGGTATGAAAAGTGCCTGAAAGTCAATGATTTCGTGCCTGTGATTGATTAGATGAGCAGAACAGATGTGAGGTCTATGATTGTGAGAAAGTGAAGTGGAAACACTCACTGGCAAACTGCCACATGATAGAGATGGGTGTCATAAATCCTGGCTATGTATGCCACATGGTTACCTAGAGGCAGATATATCTGCTGTCACTCGTGTATCCAGAGACTGAAGTTTATATTATATCATTATATCTTCTTGTACAATAACAGTCTCATCAGCACCTCGGCGGTTGCCTAAGGGTAATTCCCCAGCCTTGCATGAAATGACACATTTTATAATTCTGGAACGATGCAGAGGAGTCTAGTACATAAATCATTAAAAGTAAAGTGGAGGTGGTAAATAAAGTTGCTGCCGTCCATCACAGTGGTGCATTATCACGACCTTAGAGTGGCCATAGCAAACTTTCCAACATGGTTACAATTGTTGGTTATGGTCTTATATGTTAATGTGTATAATAAATATTGGTAACATATGACTTTCTGCTTCAATGCAGGCTACCTACTTCACAGCCACATTCCCTTTCCTCATGTTAATCGTGCTGTTTGTCAGAGGGATGACCCTTCCTGGAGCTTTACATGGTATCAAGTACTACCTGTACCCGAATCCTGCTCGGCTCGCTGACCCACAGGTATCTTTCACACTATATTCCAATTGGCATTTGTAGGAGTTTTATGGACAAACACTGTATCACAGTTATAATTATAGGTCTGGATGGATGCTGGAACACAAATATTTTACTCCTATGCCATATGTTTGGGATGTCTGACTACACTTGGGAGCTACAACAAGTACAACAACAATTGCTACAGGTGAGTACTTCATGAAGATGTGTCTGACCATTAATAAATAATAGCTGTAACTAAATGTGGTAATGCATGCTAAATGTGTGTATCAGTAAATAACACATATTATTTGTAATATGTTATTCCTCTATTTACTTTTATTTACTTGGTATAAGCCTTTTTTAGGTAAGTGCATTACTGTTTATTACATTACTGTACTATGGTTATCACAGTGTCATCAGTCCTTCATACATCTGTGTTACCAAGACAGAAATAATGACACAGTATTCTGTTTATGATTTGCAGGGACTCCTTCTATCTTTGCTTGTTGAACAGTGGGACCAGCTTTATGTCTGGCTTTGCCATTTTCTCAGTTCTGGGCTACATGTCACAGAAGATGCATGTTGACATCGCTACTGTTGCTGAGAGCGGTATGAACAGACATCTGCTTGAAGCCAATTAAAAAGCTTTCAGACTGCCGTGCATTTTTCCTCAGTATTAAATTACAGATTTGGAACCTACAAAAAAAATAAATAAATAAAAACAACTGGTTTGCATTTTTTTAGTTTTCTTTGTTATGATTATTCTGCCTGAAATCTTCAAATTGGCAACCAGCTTGCTAGATCAGCTCTGACACTACTGTCTACACCAAAATAAATACCATAGTGTCTTTATTTAAAGACACTGTCGCAGCCAGAAATTATTCACTTGTTGTTGGTTTCACTCTGCAGGTCCTGGCCTTGTCTTCATCGTCTACCCACAAGCTGTGACCCTGCTGCCATGGCCTCAAGTTTGGTCCACGTGCTTCTTCGCCACGATCATCTTGTTAGGAATAGACGGTCAGGTCAGCTGCTGCCTTTCTTACATCTCCTAAAAAAATGTGTTGCGTTGTTTTTGTTAACTCGTCTTTACACTAACCTGTCTTTGTGTCATTCTCCAGTTTGCTGGGCTTGAAAGCATCATGACCTCTTTAGCAGATATCTACCCTTCCCATATCCGAAAGGGATACCGCAGAGAGCTTTATCTGATGCTGATCTGTGCTCTTTCCTACATGTTTGGCCTGTTGTTGGTGTCAGAGGTGAGTTTTAAGACGCACATTTTAGTGATTCATCATGTGAAAGGTGTTTGTGGACAGGAGTTTTAGTGTTTACTTATTACAAAATGAAAAGCGAACAGTACCGAGATTAATGTATTGACAGTTTTAATTTCAGGCTGGAGCATACATTCTGCAGATCTTTGATCACTATGTATGCAGCGGTCCCACTCTTCTTCTGATGGCAATCTTTCAGTCAGTTATTATTGGATGGATTTATGGTAAGGATAGATTTGGCTTTGGTTTACCTTGATATATTTAGGTTGCACTGACATGACACTAGTTGTACAACCATAAAACAAAAGCTATGTATTGATTACTTGTATAGACTTGTAACAGACAACATTCTAATTGTAATTCTAAAGACTTGGAATACACTTTAAGATAAAATCAGGAAGGATAAAATAAAACTAATTAATCCCGAAGGAAATTCTTTTCAGATAACAAAATGTATGGTGCATTTACCAGTTATTTCTAATTGGATTTCTCTGCAGCAAAAGTAGTGGTGTCATAGTGGGTGATAGTGGTGGACTGGACTGCATTACATAGTTTGTCCACCGCATCTTGGAAAACAACAGTACTGCATCTTTCAAAAATTGTTTAAACTCATAAAAAATAAATCTAAGCTAGACCAAAAGAATTGTATCAACAAATTTGTAAAGAAGTTGTAAAGTATAGACTGTCAAATTAATTACATTATCCTTCTATATTGAGACATGCCAGGAAAACAGAGAGAAATCTAAGAAAACTCTCCAGAGAAAGTTCAACAAAAATACACAATCCACAACAGCAATATCAACTAAAGTTGTCCCAACAGTGGAGAGTTGTATTAGCATCACATTAGCCTTAGACAGCTAGTATAATTGCTTGGTTAACACAAAGCTAATGACTAAAGAACTCATTTAAGGTCTTAAATTAGATACGGAAAGCTGCTTTAACAAATGGAGTGCCTACTGTATATTCAGTATAAAAACAAAGGTATTTGGAGAGCAAAAGAAAGCTGCTTGCTGACAAAATAGTCTGAAAATGTTAATTAAATTGTATTCTTGTGTGCTAACTACAAAAACAATGAAAGACATTCCACTTTAGGATTCATACTTGTCTCTAGGCTTATTTATTTCTGCAAGAATTGCCAGTTGAATGTCTGCTTCTTCCTAATAAAAATGTTGTATCTCTGTCCCAGGTGCTGAACGTTTCTGTGACAACATTGAGGACATGATCGGCTACAAACCTCTATCACTGATCAAGTACTGCTGGCTGTATGTCACCCCTCTTATCTGCAGTGTACGTGACTAAAGCAGCCCATTACATTTATATGAATAATCGCAAACGTTTTATCCCACGACATTTACTGTTTATCATTTGTTTCATTTTAAAGGGAACACTTGTGTTTTTGCTCCTGAAATACACCCCACTGAGGTTCAACAACTCCTATGTGTATCCTTGGTGGGCTTACTGGATCGGCTGGTTTCTGGCCATGTCGTCTCTTTCTATGATCCCACTCACCATGATCTGCAAACTGGCCAAAGGAGAAGGGACTCTCTGGCAGGTCAGTGAGGCTGTTAGAGGTTGACGTGTGATATTTCATTTATAAACTCGTGCTTTGCTGCAGTAGATATTTTTTGACAATATTAATATCTTTCCGCAGCGTCTCAAGACCAGCTCCCAGCCTGCAGATGACCTTCCAGTGATGGCGAAGGAGATGTCGAGTGTCAATGTTTCATTGCATGTCCGTCATGTTGGGAAACACAACCACAGTTAATCAACTGCCAATCTTTAAAAACAGAGTTTGTCTTTTATTATGGTAAAAATATGTAGAGCAGGTAGTCTGCTGTTAATGTGGTGGGTCGTATTAATTTACAAATATTGGTTTTAAGGTAAGAAGAAATAAGGGTTTTTATCATTGAATTGTATTCAGCATTGTTACAGAGGCTGAATGTAAAGTTACTACACTGAGTTTAAACCTCTTGTCTATTAATTGCATTTTAAATACCACAAACGGTTAAAGGTAACAGCGGCGTTTCCGCATATTTTAGCTCACTCAGTACAGAAACGTTCACATTAACTGTGTCTATAGGCAGATCATTGAGTCTGCTGCAGTTTCAGCTTGTTGACATCGTAGTTCACATCACACGTGAGTGAATGTGCAGATTAGTTTGAAATATATGCAGTAAAAAAAGAAAACTACTTAAGAAGAGATTAACTAAGGACTAATCTATTTCAACAGGAATGTGTGGATCAGGTTTGAGCAGATTTAACTGACAGTGGTCACCATGGCAACATGAGCACAAAGACTGTTGTCAGATTCAGATTGTGGTTGCGAAAATGAGAAAACAAATACCTCTCTCATATGACTGAGGTGAATGTGTAGCTGGATCCAGCGTAGCTTACCACAAAGAATGTAGACGGTGGGGAAACAGCTGGCCTAGTTCTGCCTCAAAGGTGGATTTGGTTACCTTTTGGGCGGAGCTGTAGACGGTTTCCCTGTTTCCACCTCATTCTTTCCATTGTTCTCCTCAGCCTCCTATTTTTCTAAACTGCCTTCACAGTGACATACCAGGTTGTTCATGTGATTTCATCTGTGAAAATCTCCAATGCTTCCAACACTGTGGCAAACCATCAATATGATCAACTTTCAGTTTTTTCAGAGACATATCAATCCATATTGATTTTCTTACTGCTCTGATGTGAATTTAAACTGTAACCAACTAAAAGAAAGCTAAATTTTCTACATTATAAGATTTTTTTTCACATTATTAAGACTTTAGTAAGAGATATTGTTTTTACTTGTCTAATATTTTATACATATATACATATATTGAATATTACGGATGTCTGTCTCTATGTGTGGCCCTGCAACAGGCTGGGGACCTGTCCAGGGTGTCCCCTGCCTTCGCCCGAGTCGGCTGGGATGGGCTCCAGCCCCCCCGCTACCCTACAGAGGACTAAGCGGTGTATAGATAATGGTTGGATGGATGGATGGAATATTACGGAAGTGTTTTAGGGCCAGTCATGAGAAGAAAAAATTATAAAATCACTGTAGCCATCAAAAAGGAGCCAGTTGATGACACTACAATGTCTAAGAGTGAAGTTATTGAATATCTGTGTGTCTCTCTTTGCTGTTGCAGCGGTTTTGCAATTTGCAGACGGTCCCTGTGCACTCGTTTCACAGCCGGCTGCTCATAGACACAGATATTATTTCTGCAGCTTGTATGACTCTTACTTTTGATAAAACTGGGCTTATATATTATATCGTATTCTACCTTAAAACAATGGGAAAGAGGCATCGTTTATGTTTGACAACGTATCACTAATGAGTTATTGATGTCGGAAGTCCGAGTCTGGACCAGAGGAGACATTTCGACTTTATTCTCGGCATTTCGACTTTTTTCTCGAAGTGCATGATGGAAAAAAAATCTACCTCCTATTATATTTTTTACTCATGAGTGGCCCTAAAACACTTCCGTAGAATATACTTTTTCCAAATTTACGTTTTTTAAACATATAATAAGCCAAATAAGCACACGTCCTCATGGCTGTTAAAAAAAAGTGTTGAGCTCTTTGCTACATGAATTTATTATACAAAAACTAAAGTGCCTTAAACACTATTTTTACTTTTTATTTTTTTCTAGGTATATAGTATATTCTTGGGTTATTGTATTGATAAAGGCTTTTTTTTATTTAACTTTTGTCTTTAAATATTACATTTATATAATAAAAAAAACTTTCTTGGGTGCTATAGCTGGTTTATTTTGATTATGCATCTGTGTAAGGTCAGTGAAATGACATGAAAAGTGACCAATAAATGATTACCAGGCATTAATGTGTGTGTGTGTGTGTCTGAGGCACACTTAGTAACACAATAAAAAGCAGCATCACATTCTGATGAGAAGCTGATTGTGAATGCAGTTACAATGCAGACACATTGACTGGGGGAATTGTTTAGACCCATTCATTTGCTGCACACTATTTTGTGTCATAGATTTAATTAAAAAAATGTATTCAAGGCAAGTTGACTTGACAGTTCAATCTGTGCTCGTCGAGCCGAAAGCTGAGCCATGAAATAAAAAAAAACCTTCACTCTGATCAAAAGAAACCCCTTCATTTAAAAATCAAGGTTTTATTACTTTACTTTATTACTTTTTACTTTAACATGCCCATATGGTGGGGTTTACATGCTAGAAGGCAAATCATGAGTAGAAGTTGCCAATTCAAACATGTACAGCTGAATTACTCAGCTTCCCGTAGCTGAGCTGGTGTGCTCGAGCTGCAGTGATTAGAGAAATGGGAGTAGGGATTTCATAGATCCGCACTCTCTAAAGAAAGCAATGGCATTATTTCTAGAGTGACACCCAAGCCATTTAGGGAGAGATTATTTTCATGGAAGAAAACAGCTAAATATGTAACTTTGGGTAAATGGAGGCAAGCGTTTAGGGGTTTGATCTACAACTGGAGAGGGGCTTAATCACTGTAGGAGGCCTTGGACTCATCCTGGACTTCATTGTCTGGCCATATTCAATTAATTGGCAAGAAAAACCTTGGTTAGGGAGGTAAACAAAAATTGTTTTTACTTTGTAATTATAGATGAAGGTGTGTGGAATTAATAGTAAGCAAAAGGGTATTTTTAATCTGTCTTATCATTACTTACACCTACCTAGTACAGGGCTGGATTTTGCCTTCAGAACTGCTTTAAACCCGATGCCTGGTTCGACCTGCAGCCTGCCTCAATGTACCAACATGATTGGCCAATGCTGATCAGGCGTTTTTAATAAAGAGAACGAGGCGTTTACAACACAAAGTATGCAACAAGGAAAGGGCCGTCTAAATGCCATGCAAAAGTGCTATATCTGGGCTGTGCGCTGCAATGTGTGTACTGTTTTTCCTTAAAATGTTGGCACAAAAGATATTTTTTAACGTATACATTCACAAATGAACAGAACCAAAACAAAACCATAAATCTTACTGATGTTATTTCTGGAAAGCACACAGTAAAACAAGCCCAGGGGCCAAAGCACACATAAAACCTGATAGTTAATTTGATGTCTTACTTGCACCAACCACTGACTGAGAATATGCATTTCTGTGGGTTAGCTGTCTCTTAATACTAGAAAAAAAAAAAAAAAGACACCTTTGTGACCTTTACACATTTAACAGACATTTATTTTTTTTTAAAAACAGTGTAAAAAAAAGAAAGAAAAAGATTTGCTTAATTAGGTACATTAGATCTGACAATTTTGATATCATCAACTGGACGATCTTGACCGTTTGTCTCCACCATCCCAATCCGGTTCAGCACTCCCATCCCCTGGTGTACTCGTCCAAAAATAGTGTGCTTTCCATCTAACCACTGAGTGGGTCCGAGAGTGAGGAAGAACTGACTCCCGTTGGTGTCTGGTCCTGCATTGGCCATCGCCAAAATACCTGCACCTAACAGACACACAAATGATGTAAGAAAATTACAATTTTGTGACTTTCTGAATCAAGTCCATCATTATCAAGTATGACATTGATCTTAATAATCAATAACACTACGCTTGACTATTTTGATCAGATTTTTTTTTTTTTTTACATACTTATATTCTTCTCCTTCACATCTCCCAAATTCTATTCAACTGGGATCTGTCCATTGTGATTACCTGTGAATTTCAGTTCTGGGTTCAGTTCATCTTCAAACTGTTTACCATATATGGAAGCACCACCTCGACCTGGAAAACAAAGATCACAAACTGAAGTGACTAAACAAGACAAACCAGGACTTGTATGTCTCCACGTATGACTCAAGTTGCAGTTATTGCCATTGTCTAAAGATGCTCATAAATCATAAAGTGAAGCATCATAAGTACAATGACTCATCGAAATTGCATGCTTTTAAATTTGTGTTACTTTTTTGATCCCAACAATTAAATCATTTCAAGCTTCTTAATTTCAAGTAGACTTTTTTGTTATTGTGCATCCAGCTGCAGGTGTCAATAATAAAATCATAAGCATGTCAAAAGGCTTTCATTTTTTATTTGTACCTTATGACAGGACTACACATGTTTGGTGCCAGTTTTTATCATTTATAATATTTCCCAGAAATGCTTTGGACTGTCTAGACAGTCAAGTACCAACTACATGAGAAAGCAGAGACAAAGCTCCAAGACAGTTATTAGAGATTTGGTATGTAAGGCTGGAAGTGGAAAGATAATGATTCTGCATTTATCAGGTGCTCAGAAGCTCAGTTCAGGAATTTAATATGAGCTCAGGTTAATGAAGTAAACAAAAAATGAGCTTTTTAAAATCCTCCTGTACCTTCCATAAATCCAGCATGTGGCTTCTGTGTTCTTCACTGCTGAACAGCTCATATGTTAGGGCCCATACATTTAATTTAACCAGATCTGGAAGACTTTAAAGTGCACCTCGTCAGATTGCTTTCACACAAGGTCCGTGTATTGACAGCACTTTGTGGTATAAATACAGACTTCTAAAAATGGAATGGGTAATTTTGAAATACATGTTAACAGTTAAGCCCAAAATTATTCATGAATATGCTAATTTTTGATTCATAGTCAATATCTTGTCTTGTCAGCAGCCAAAATGTACAACTCTTTCAGTGAGGACCCTAATAGCAAGCTCACTAACCTCTATGGTTTTAGCCATGACTTGCAATTGACTCACAACTAACCAGAGAGCTACTGCATCAACTGTTCCCAACTTATAGTGTATTAGAACGCTCTAGAACATGATAAAATTTACCAGAACCATTTGGAATTATGTAGAAGTTTGCATTTTCTCAAAACTTTGAGACAATTTCAAGGGGCATGAACAATTTTTGACAAAAAAACAATAATCAAATATAGACTAGTAACAGAAATAGCTCAAATTTATCACCAACATCTCCAACACAATGTCTTGTCTTTTGTCACTTGTTTGTGTGATTTCAAGCCAGAAGAAACCTATGGCTCAATTATAAAGTCAATATAATTGAAAGTTTGTCATGGCATGAACAATTTGGAGCTTAACTGCAAACTTCTTTACGCTTCTAAGTTGAATATAAGGTGAAAAACATGAGGTTGACAAGCAGTTGTTCATGATTCATTTCTAACTGGAAATGTATTCCCCATGTTTGGTAAATTCAGTCATTTTGACATGTTCGGCTGATCTGCTGTGAATTAGCTAAATGACCTTCTTTCAAGAAACTCAAGTTGCCTTCATTTTAGCACTTAGATGTACAATGACCTGGATGATGGAGTATCTTCACAGACATAACTAAAACAAATAGCAGTTAAGAGGAAATTATAGTTAGTAAACCTACAATTACCAATGAAAAGCTAAAAAAGTTTTGCCAGTTTTCTTTTAATGGAAGAAGAGTAACTATTCAAACCACGAAAGTAACTTCTTTTGACTAAAGGTCTCTGGACAGTGGCCTCCTCCTAACTTTAGGTTATGTCATCCATTGTGATGAACCCACCTGTTCCTGTCGGATCTCCTCCCTGCACCATGAAGTCTTTGATTATTCGGTGAAACTTTGTGCTGTTGTAGTAGCCTCTTCTGGAAAGCTCTGCAAAGTTCTTGCACGTTTTTGGTGCATGTTTCCAGTACAGCTCCACCACAACTGTCCCCATCCTGCAGTGTACAGTAAAGTATCATTAGTATCAAGCCCCTTCGAGCTGCACAGGCTCTGCTATGCTAGTTTGTAATGAAAATATTCACAGATTTTTGACCTCATGTGGTTCGTTAAAAAGGCTTGGAGAGTCAACAAACAGCTACGTTGACTGACCACACGTTACTGGGAGCTAGCTGAGTTAGCATCCAGTGTTTTCATACGAACTTACGTGGTCTCCAAACCCACGGTGGGCGGCTGCCAAGTGTCTGGAGGAATCCCTGACATTATCTCCACACACTGTGTAAGTTCACACTCGTTAAACAAATCTGTTTTAAATAAAAAGTAGTTGGTTTATCAGTCTGCCGCTTTCATTCAAATTACTCCAGGAAGTGTTTCTTCTTTTGTGGTTTCCGCTGCGTGCAGCAGAGTCAGCAGCGACTGAGCGCCTCCTGCTGGACAAACTGAGACATGGCAGGGATTGTATAAACTGTTACTTAAGGTGGTTGTGAAACTGTAGAAGTGCATTGAATCATAGCAGTGAGTGATGGTTATTCATTTTGACACCCTATTAATGATCTGTTTTGTATGGAAGCGTTTTAGGGCCACTCATGAGAAAAAAATATGATAGGAGGTAGATTTTTTTTTCATCATGCACTTTGAGAAAAATGTCGAAATGTCGAGAATAAAGTCGAAATACAATGTCGAGAATAAAGACGGTCCCTGTGCACTCGTCTCACGGCCGGCTGCACAGACACCAATGTTATTTCTGCAGCTTGAAAGACAGCTACTGTTGATAAAACTGGGCTTGTAGCACACTGTCTACCTTAAAACGATGGAAAGAGGCATCGTTTATGTTTGACAATGTATCGCTAATGAGGTATTGATGCCGGAAGTCCGAATCTCGACCAGAGGAGACATTTTGACTTTTTTCTCGAAGTGCATGATAAATAAAAACCCTACTTCCTATAATTTTTTCTTCTCATGAGTGGCCCTAAAACGCTTCCGTAGTTTTGCAGCTGTCATTTAAAAAAATAAAACTTTCTTACTTACACTTACATCAGAGGGCATAGTCAATGATTTAAACACATGGGATGGATGCAGCATTGCCTTCAAAACTGTAATCCTCTGCAGCAAGATCTGACTTGATAATTAAAGGAAGTGCTTTGATCTGGATAGACTGTCAATATGTGTCAGTGTCATGTTGTAATTAATGTGTCTCATCATGTGTAAGAAGCAACAATAAACAATGCCAATAAAAACATTTCCTTGCAGTTTGATTTGCACCTGACCTGATCTGTCAAAGCAAGTTACCAAAGTCTTGTTAGGACTGTTGACTCCACTCCAGAACCACTTAGTGATAATAAGTAAATCACTAAGTATTGTAGCGACCCTGCTGTTATGTTGCATTGTGTTAAGATGATCATTGATGTTACTGAGGTCTGTGTGTATGTGTGCGTATGTGTGTGTGTGTGGGTGTGGACGAGCAAGAGAGAGGGCGGAGGAACGTGAGAGACGTGAGCGTGCGGGTGCATGTGTGACGAGTCTGTGGCGCGTGAGTGTGACCTGACCTGAGAGCTGTTGAGACGTTTTAGGCTCGTTGGTTATGTGTTCCTTTGGCGTGGTTACGGCCGACAGTAACTGTGTTCTGTTTTGTTGAGCATTAAAGCGACGGAACGTTGACAGCGTCTCCTGCCTCCTTCTTACGTCCAGCCGGACGTTACACTGGTG
>OMNN01103357.1:38384-50941 GCA_900302755.1 Chromis chromis
TTTGATCTGGATAGACTGTCAATATGTGTCAGTGTCATGTTGTAATTAATGTGTCTCATCATGTGTAAGAAGCAACAATAAACAATGCCAATAAAAACATTTCCTTGCAGTTTGATTTGCACCTGACCTGATCTGTCAAAGCAAGTTACCAAAGTCTTGTTAGGACTGTTGACTCCACTCCAGAACCACTTAGTGATAATAAGTAAATCACTAAGTAAGTGTTTGTAAGTCAATCATATTAGATCATTCCTCATTATCAAATACATTTTGGCAGTGTGGGTGTTTGCTTTCGTGTCTTAACAGAGGCTTAGCAGAGGTTCTGCCTGGAGCTTCATGTGCGGCTCACTGAGGTCAGGTACGTTCAGAGAGAGAGCTGCCATCCAGTGATGTTTGTTTGGGTGTGAACTAGCAGCTGCCCAGACAATGGATCCAGGATTAGTAAGATTGATGGAAAAGCTTGAGGTTAAAATATGAAAGGTGTGATGTGGAACAGTGTCGATACACAAAAGAATGAACAAGTAAGCTACAAATGAGTGTTTGGTTCGTCAACAGACTACTTGAGGAGGGAGACAACGACGAACACAGGTCAGACTTGCAGCAGACTCTGGGATCTTTGACCTTTAATATCAGTTTTTTACTGGACTGGACTTGCGATTTGCTGGTGTTGACTTGGAACTATGACTTTGTCCCACCTCTGCCCACTGCTGCTGTTCTTCAGGCAGTTTATGTTGACTTAATGTGAGACTTGACTGGCTGACCATATGGTGCAGCTGAACAAACCAATAGTCTCAATATTGAGTGCTTTGTTGATTATGAGGCTGAGCCCTAATTTGGATGGCAGTATGCACAAGTGGGCTAACCCACGTTTGGTCACAAAATGATTTATCACCTTTATGCAAGTCTGCAAGTATCTGGCTTTCATATGCCCATATGGTCTAATCCTAGTCCATGATGACTGGCCCCCAGCAACCATGTGCTGTTTGTCCACAACGCCCATTGGATGATTACTGTTGAGCACAAGTGGTCTAACCTGAGAATCACATTGCCTGCAGTCTTGTTCTTTTTAAATAAAATGAGTTACTCTTTGAATAAAATGAGTTTTGCCGGTGCGTCTGTGAGTCTCCATGCAGGTTGAAATGTACTAAATTATCGGGATTGCAAAAAGAAGGAATCACAAATGGGTTGGCCGTTAAAACCAGAAAAGTCATTGAATGTCTATTGTTATTTGTCTGGATTGAGACTGTAAGTTAATGACAGTTAGACTTGGGTACCATAGAATGCCTTTGCTGAATAAATGATGGTGTTATGCCTGGAGATTAATGATAGCACATGTGTGCATAATGGAAATCCTTGAAATGTTGTTATTCACAAATGGTCTAACCCACTAATTTTTGCTGCCTACTCCCCGGTTTTAGTGCATATGGCATTTCTACTGCATCATCCTATCAGGCCCACAAACTCCTAACACACCATGTTAAACCACAAGCCAATGTGGCATCATTACGGTAATTTCATTCGTGCCCCCCCAGGAAGCTCTAGAAGCAGCCCCTTTGTTCCCAGAGAGCAGAGGACTGCCCTGTGTGATTTAAAAAAAAACAAAAAAAACCCCACAAGATTTATGCTCAATTTCATAGTTTTTTCTCCACTAAAACACTAAAATCAAATTCTGTTTTTGTGTTTTTCTTAATTTTAAACCATCATTACACTCAGTAAATTGTAAATAACTGCCAGATATTGAAAGTTTCTTCTGAAAAAATGGGCACAAGCACTTATTCACAGGACATTTTCTGACCCTTTCGTAATCAAAATAAGAAAAAAAGACCAGGTGGATATTTTGAGGCTCAAGTTTTAAGTCTTAAGAACCAAGTACCAAGTACCAATGCATCAATGTAAAAATATCTCATTACAAGTAAAAGTCCTGCTTGAAAAACAATGCTTCAGTAAAAGCACATAAATACTAGTTGCAAATGCAGTTAAAGTTTTAAAGTAACAGTATTGGTTTGAGACAGTAACAGTGAAGCATCAGTGTGTCAGCAGCATGTTACTGTTGTAGCTGCTGCAGCTACTTTGAAAGTTAGTATGCAGTTTTATGTGCAAGTACAGCAGGTAAATCTGAGGGTTCTTTAGATGATTGAAGGGAGAGAATAGAAAAACTTCTTCTTCTCTAATCTTTGATGTTTTGAGATATTGGATCACTTTGACATTTATTAAAAGTAAACCCTGGCAGAAGTTTAAAGGGACAAAATCATTATTTGGTGGAACTGTTAACAACTCATAGACATAAGAAATGTGATCTGACTACACACTGATTTTTGTAAGTCATCAGTCAAAAGCCAAAACATTGTGTTGTGTTCTAAAAGCTTGTTATATTGTCTATTGTGTAAAATCTTTATTTTAATAGTAATTCGTAACCAAAGCCGCCACATAAATGTAGAATGTAGAATATTTCTCTGAAAAAAAGTGGAATGGGAGTATTCAGTAGCATAACATAGAAATACTCAAATTAAATACAAGTACCTCAAAAGTGTACTTAAGAACAATACGTGTTCCCTGAACTGGCCTCCCACACCAAGAACAGAGAACACATTAGTCCAATTCTTAATTCCCTGTGCTGGCTTCCAATTAAATATAGAATTTAATTTAAGGCTCCATTTATTGCCTACACATCTCTGTATGGTCTGGGACCAGCTGTAGCCATTCTTAAACGTAAGCTAAATGCAGTTCTTTACCCACTGATTCTAATTCATGAGTTCTATTTGATAATGTTTTATTTTTCTTATCTTCTGTTTAAGTCATTTTGGTATGCTTAATCATCTAGTTTGTGCTGTTTTTGATTTAATTCCTTAAATGTATTCAGTTTTATTATGATATATTTTGCTTTTTATCTTTTACATGTTTTTATTAGCCTTTGCCTGTCTGTGTGATATGGTGCTATATAGATTAACATACTTGCTTGCTTGAGTAAATATACTTATTTTCCACCGCTGACCTGGTCACAGCTCACTTTGAACATCCTTCACAGCTTCATGCTTATCTGTTGTAGTTCACATTTTAGACTGTGGGGGCAGCATCACGGATACACGGTGTGCAGCGCGCTGATTTTGGCATCTGCAGAAGAAGAGTTTCTTCTTCTTCTTCTTCTTCTTCTTCTTCTTCTTCGACTGTCACTTCCTGCTGCTCACACCAGTAGCTCATCTTCAGTCCTTCAACTCCTCCACTGAAGTTCTCAGCTCCACTTTTCTGCGGTTGACGTCGAGGTAGAGTCATTTATGTGTCCTTTCTTAACCTTTGTAGATGGACATACTGTATGTAATTTATTTATTCCTTTTTCGTGGGTGTAATTTATTGTTTAGCTCGTTAGTCTGTGTTTGTCACTCAACCAGACCAGCTAGTGCTAAAGCAGCCTCCTCCCTCTGCCAGAAACGTTATTTTTGTGGTTCGGTTAAATTATGTTTAGACTCTATGTCTTATCTTCTTCAAGTAAGGATGGAGGATTTCTAACATTACTTTGAAAAAGCTGTACCGTGTGTTAAATTTATGTTGTAATAATTCACACAGCCAAAACTTGACAAATCTTCAGCATAAACTCGATTAATTATCTATTTCCCAGGTCAATAAATAACCAATAAGTTAATGTATGAAGGTGTAACTGTGAATTACAGACGTGATAATATGTAGCTGAAAATATCTTCACCACAATAATTCCTACAGTGAAAATTCTCAGTCAGAGTAGATTTAACTCGTGTCTGTCTGTATGGGTGAATAAATGAACCAAGTATTCATTATGGGGATTTGCCTCTTATGGGGAACAACTAGCAGTGAGAGTTTAGCAAGGATGGATGAAAATCCCAAGAGTGAATAAATAAATGTAATTATTTCCTCTACAAGCCATCAACAAAGACAAACAAAGACACATGCAGAATATTGTACATGTCAGAGTTGTCATTTTTTCACATTAGGGCATTTAATTAAGTGTTTATTCGTGTTGGGAGCTGGAGCTGGAATGCCTGTTTCCTTAATGTTCTCCTTCCTGGCGTGCGGCTCAGTTTGCATGTTGATCAGCTTGCTTACTCACTTATCTGGTAGGCAAAGGGTACAGATTATTGTGGCTATCATAGCATGTGGCTAATTCCACAGTGACTTTGTAGTTGCCAAAAAAAGTTCTGTTTTAATCCATCACTTAGATTTCTAAACTTTTTCCTGCAGCAACACGGCTAGGTGTAACTGCAAGCTTAACCTTGCTTTGACAAATGCAGCAATTTCAGCATCCCGACTGTCATGTGATTAATCAGATGAGGAGACATAATCCAATTAGGATAGTAGTGTGCCCGTTAGCACTCCTAAGCTTGCAGCTAGGTCAGGATATTTTTGTGAGTAAGCTCCAAAGAGGAAAGAAAGTAAAAGAGGTACGCTGGATACATTTCAGTAATAGAAAAATATACATTTAGACAGCTTTAGTTTGTACTTTTATTCTTTTGTCTGAAACCAGGGCTACATACTACAGTACATATTTATCCAGAGGATCATCGAATAACAACAAGTTCAACTGTGTTTCATCTCAAGGTCCTGCACCATGTCTATCGTCAAGATCCATGCCAGAGAAATCTTTGATTCCCGTGGAAACCCCACGGTGGAGGTTGACCTTTACACTGACAAAGGTAAGCCTAAATGAGTGACCTTCAAATTTAGTATGATTTTTGGGTAGGTTAGGCTCAATCGCAAACCTAGATTAAGTGTTGTATTGTCAGTCTTTTTAATTTAGTGATTGGTGATTCTTCTGCTCTCATGTATATTCCTCAGGCTTGTTTAGAGCTGCCGTACCAAGCGGTGCATCTACTGGAATCTATGAAGCCTTGGAGCTCAGAGACAATGACAAGTCTCGCTACCTTGGGAAAGGTTTGTACATTATTTTTGTGTTTTCATATTGATAGGAAAGACTGACTGGAATGTATTTGTCAGCAAATATAAACAAGCTTTATTGGCTTTACAGTCTGAAATATAATTAATTTGCAAAGAAAATACTTTATCTGCTTATTTTTTGTGTTTTCTGTCTTTCTTTCTCATTGATATTCTTCATTCTCTCTCTCCTTTGCCAGATGTGAAAGCATTAGTGAGTTCCCACTGCCTGTCCCTCTTGATTTAAAACTACAATTTGACAATACAACAATTAATTAAACGATCAAAAGAAGTGATTATTGAATGCTTTTGGGAGTCAGTCTTACATTAAATGCATGGTGAATTGACTATAAAGCATGCCGTCACTCCAGTGTTAAAGTTTAGCATGTGGACTGAAATTACTGTAAAATAAAACTGCGTTGACATGTCAAATAAGAGTAATAAAGATAAGTAATACCAATAATAAACAATAATCTTGTACGGTTGAATGCTTCTCTGTGCCAACATATGAATTTAAGAATGAAGAGTTGCATGCGTTTCTAAATCTGTGGCTTTAATGCCCGTTGCAAGATTTTCCCATAATGTTGTAAATGAATAATAACTAATATGTCCATCACAGGAGTCACACAGGCTGTAGACCACATTAATTCAACAATTGCACCTGCACTCGTTGGTGAGGTAAGACAGTAATTCTGTTTTTCCTCTCACTTTCTTCTCTTTGTGTTCTGTTTTTCAAATTTTTATGCTGATTAAATTTTAGAATGATTTCCTTCAGTGGTGACATGCTAATATGAATCTTTGTGTCTCCTCAGGATGTATCTGTGGTTGAGCAAGAGAGAATTGACCAGATGATGATTGACCTGGATGGCACGGAGAACAAATGTGAGTGACAAGCCTCATACTGTTGTAACTTAATTATCAGTAAACAACCATATACACTGCAGCATAGTCTTTGTAATTATCTGAACCATGACAGATTTCTAGTACCTTTGGTTCAGTCTGTAATAAGTAAAGCACCTGCTCAGTGCAACTGAGGTCACATGACCAACTAAACCAGTTATACAGTTGTATTATTTGGCTGTGAAAAATTACTTTGACTCTATGTTTTAGTTCATTGTAGCACTGAATTATGAAGCATCTCCAATGGGATTTGATGCATGTACTTGGATCAAAGATGCTTTCTGTTGCTTCATTACCAATGACTTATCAATACATTTTTCTTTCCTACAAACAGCCAAATTTGGAGCCAACGCCATCCTGGGTGTGTCTCTGGCTGTTTGCAAAGCTGGTGCAGCAGAGAAAGGAGTCCCCTTGTATCGTCACATCGCCGACCTTGCAGGCAACCCAGAGGTCATCCTGCCTGTACCGGTGAGACTTTGTGTGTCAGATTACATGCAGACAGTTTGTTTCCCTCATTCAGCTCATCTACCAGTTTGCTGTAAAGTCACAGGTCTCATTTCTCCCTTTTACACCTCCATCAGGCCTTTAATGTGATCAACGGCGGCTCCCATGCAGGCAACAAGCTTGCCATGCAAGAGTTCATGATCCTGCCCATCGGTGCTAGCACCTTCAAAGAAGCCATGCGCATTGGAGCTGAGGTCTACCACAATCTCAAAAACGTCATCAAGAAGAAATATGGACAGGATGCCACTAATGTGGGTGATGAAGGTGGCTTTGCTCCCAACATCCTGGAAAATCAGGAAGGTATACAAACCGATTTATCACCTTCTCTGTTGTGGAAGCATAAACAAGATTTGTACAGTTTTGATGTTTATTCCAAAATGTATGTGTTAACCTCAGATCCTTGTAAACATCTGTGTAGGTTAATGTAATTGAGTACAGCAGCCCTGCATTCAAGAAGAAATTATTTAAAAATGCTCAGTTTTAGTTGAGATTTTAACTGTATTATGTTGCGAGGTGTTTCTTATTATTTGACTACCTCATTTACATACACCTCACAAAATGATGCATCTGAAAAGATTCATGAATTACCACCTTCAAAATTACAATAATGTTGAAACATCTTTAAAAATGTATGTTGTCTGAAGGTAATACAGGACTGTGAATTTAGTTTTTTGTGTATCATTATAGACATTGTCATTCTACTAGATTGTTTTGCCTGATGCTCCTGTAGTTTTATATAATGTTAAAAAACAATCAGCAACAGGCGACACCCAAATTATAGAACTATAATGTTTCAGTCACAAATCAATTGATGAAATCTTGCCCTTTTTCACATTTCTTTGTACTTGACATTAAATCCTCCAGCCCTGGAGTTAATTAAGGAGGCCATTGCCAAAGCAGGATACACCGATGAGATTGTGATCGGCATGGATGTAGCAGCATCTGAATTCTACAGGGATGGAAAATACGACCTGGACTTCAAGTCGCCGGACGACCCGAGCCGTTACATCACTCCTGATGAGCTGGCTGATCTCTACAAGAGCTTTGTGAAGGATTATCCAGGTAACGTCCTGAGACTTTCTTGTTTCACACATTATTTAGCACGAATAGAGAAGGACACACAACAGAGTAGTAATTTTAGCACCAACATAGGGAAAATGAAAATGAAAATCTTTTTCATGAAAGGGGAAAAACAGTGATATTCACACTTCATCTCTTTTTTTTCTGCAATTTTATTTTACATAAATATTAGAAAGCGTGTGGCATCTGAGCTGCAGTGTGAGTTTTAAGTGGATATGAAATGGTGAAAGATCAAAGAAAACTGTTGAAAGTCATCTCATTTGAATCTATTTTATCAAAGCACCTGCCTAACGGTAGATTACACATATTTATCCTCTGACTTCCAAAGACAACACTGTCAAAAACAATTATAAGTTCCAACAGGAGCTTACATTTGAATTACCCGTTATCACAATGATTATTATTAGTATTAGAAGATTGTTGCATAGTTAGAGTAGTATCTTTTACATCAGTGGATTATAAAATAAGTGCAAATTTTAATTGCTATAGTTGCCTTTTAATATCATGGATGTACTTTGCTTTGGAGCCATTTCAAACAAACCAGAGTACAGAAACTGTAATGTTCAAATATCTGAATAAACTAAAGGATAACTCCTGTTTATCACAAGTTGGGTCTTATTTAAGCAGCATGGGCGATCATTGTTATCATCACCTGGTGAGATGTGTACCTGCGGCATCATCAAAAGCAAGATTAGTTTGGAAGGAACACAAGCAGTCTGGACAATCAGACAGATTTTAAATAAACAATGAGGTTGGCCCAATTTTATTTCTAATGCTAAAATTACAATTAATCACTTCATTATCAGCATCTGTCACAGCTGACACCCTAAAATTCTGGTTCTAGTTTTACCAACTCTTCTTGTCATAGTTACTCGTACGACAGTATATCACGCACATCTCGGGTCACTGACTTCCAGTTTGACCTCAAAATAAGACGGTTAAGTGCATCTGTTGACTTGCTGTCGCTGTGTTCATGTTTCTTGCCTTGCTGGACTTTGATGTAGAGATGTTGCTCTGTTCTTATGTCTTAGCGCATAATTTGAGTAAAATAGTGCCACAGGCCACCAGAATTATTCTTTGATAGTTAAAAGTTGCATTAAGTTTATTCAGGAGCTGCCTGTTTGTGTTTTTAAGTGTTTTTTGATGGAACCGCAGCTCAATCACAAATACATCTATGTAACCATCTATTCACAGTGATGTCCATCGAGGATCCATTTGATCAGGACGACTGGGCGGCCTGGACCAACTTCACTGACAGCACAGACATCCAGATTGTTGGAGACGATCTGACAGTGACGAACCCTAATCGCATCAGCAAGGCTGTGGAGGAGAAGGCCTGCAACTGTCTGCTGCTTAAAGTCAATCAGATTGGCACAGTTACGGAGTCAATGAGAGCGTAAGATAACATTAACATTGGAGTATATTCCCCAGTCCCCCCCATCACTGATTTGTTCACAGATGCCCATTAATGGATGTTTGTTGATGGGAAAAACTCAACCAATCAGAGCTTAGTGGATAGGATTAGGATAGTGAATGCTAGAAAAAGGTCCACAATGTGATGATCAACCCAAAATATAGCTCTCCATACTGACACAAACATAATAAATGAAATGAAAAAAATGAATAACATAAAATGGGTAACCCTGAATTATTAGGAGTATTAGAAGGAGTTTTAAATAAAGTCTCGGTGCTCCCCTGCAGGTGTAAGATGGCCCAGGATAGTGGCTGGGGTGTGATGGTTAGCCATCGCTCTGGTGAAACTGAAGACACCTTCATAGCAGATATGGTGGTTGGCTTATGCACTGGACAGGTAAATGTTTATTCTTTGAGTGTGACTTTTGAAAACATAATAAATTACACATAACTGCCTAAAACTGTGGATTAAACATACAACATTTTTCACACATTCTTAGATCAAGACCGGGGCTCCCTGCCGCTCTGAGCGTTTGGCCAAATACAACCAGATTCTCAGGTGAGTCTCCTACCTGTACAAGTTGTAGAATCATGTATGTACTTTATTTTATTTTTATTTTTAATAAGTATTTTTTGGGGGAGTTTTTCCCTTTTTTTTTTTTTTTTTTGAGAGAGAGAGAGACAGGGTGAAATTGGGTATAGAGGAGAGAGCGACATGCAGTCTTGAGCCGGACTCAAACTCATGACCGCTGCTGGCGACCTGCGCCGACATGGTGGCGCCTTAACTCAGCGAGCTATACTGAGGCCTATTTACTTTATTTTGAAGTAATACCATATTTTCTCAAATAGTGACTGGAGTCTTTATTTACCTGAACTGCAGAAGGTAGCAGGTCTTTTTCTGGTTAAAAACCTCATTTTGATCAGGTCCCTGTTGCCCAGTTTACTGGTGAAACCTTTGCTAGCAAACCGTACGTAACGACAGCAGGTTGGGATTAAAGGACGACAAAGAAAAGTGGATCAGAACAAATTATTGAATTAAAGTGGTAAAAATATACATGATCCTGGCATCCACAGTATATGACAGGTGCCAGGAGTTTACAAAGTCTTGTTTTGTTGTTTTCTTTTCTCCCACCAGTATATATTAGGTGACCAACTTTTATTTATTTATATCAGCTGTGCCCCTGGCCAACCTTGGAGGCTTATGGATGGGTTTTTATTTGAGAAAATGTGGTATTTAACCTTGCAAGTGTTTGTTTGTTTGTGAAATGATTTTGTCTAATATTTCAATACCTTTCCTACCAAAGAAAAACTACTTACAATCACCGTGTACACCAATCAGCCACAACATTATGACCACTGCAGGTGAAGTGAATAACATTGACCATATTGGTACTATGTGGTGTTCTGATGAAAGACCTTGGATTTTGGCATCCGTGTTGATGAGACTTAGACACCCAAATAAACATTGTCCCAGAACAAGCACACTCCCTCATGCAAATGGCAATCCCAAATGTCACTTGTGACTCCATTCTGATGAAGCATCAACAGGATGCAGTGGAACAAGTTTGATTGACAGAGGCCCCACTGCACAACCCAGAGTACCCAAAGGATCCACTGCCAACGTCCTGGTGCCAGACCTCATAGGACACCCTGAGGGGTTCTCTTGTCCATACCCAATGGTTCAGAGCATTACATAAGGGGGACCAACACAATATTAGGCAGGTGGTCATAATGTTATGCCTGATCGGTGTATATCAACATTGTAACATAAACCATCTTAAATTGTCTTGTTTCCTTTGTTTTGTTCAGTACATTATTCTGAATATTTTAATATCTTTAAACGGCATAAAATTGTATATTAAACACAGTGAAAAGACCCTCTACTAAATTCAAGAGAGAAAACTAACTTTGAATCTTTTTATACTGTAGAATTGAAGAGGAGTTGGGAGACAAGGCTCGATTCGCTGGGAAAAACTTCAGGAAGCCACTGGAGTAAAGAGGTGGAGGATTTACTTCACATACAAGTTGATTCATTTACACAAATGCACAGCAACACACTGGGTAATGAAGGAAAACACATCTGAGCAATAATAATGAATGTAGAACTAATCACATGCTACTTGCAGTAATGAATGTATAGAGAACATACTGTAATAACTGGAACTGTGACAATCAAGCCTCTGTTCTGTTTTTAATGTGGAGCTAAATGTTAGATCTGATTATAATGGCTAATATTTATTAACAGCACTTTAAGTTGTATTCACAACAGCTGCACTTGAAGACAGAGTTAATAAACAAATTTTGTTAGTGACAAAATGTATTGTGGTTATTATTTTACCATGTTTCAGTTTCTTATTTCACTGTGGTTGAAGATGTTTAGTGATGTTAAATAAGACGAGCTGCTTTCCAGGTTTTTCGATTGCTGCCGACATTTTTTTTTCCAGCAATACAAATTAATATAATGGAGTGAAACAAAATGACAATTCATTCTGATTATCAGGCTACAGTGATCTGCAGAGACCTAAATCCTCCCAAATAATCGAAAAAGATAAGTAAAGTATTACAGTCTGTAATTGTGTAATAGCTTAATGGAGATATTTACCCCATTATTTATAGTATCTAGTTATATTATTTCAGTCATTTGCTTGTTTCATCTTCGTAAATGTTTTAGAGTTACATTTTTCTTACACCCTAATCCTTTGCATGTTCAGCCCAGAGAGCAACGTGGCCAAAGTGTCCTCTACAAAAATGCCCACTCTGGAGCCGGAGCCTATCCCAGCCGACTTAGGGTGAAGGCAGGGGACACCCTGGACAGGTCGCCAGTCTATCACAGGGCTACACATAGAGACAAACAACCAAGCACACTCTCATTCACACCTACGGACAATTTAGAATCCTCAATTAACCTCAGCATGTTTTTGGACTGTGGGAGGAAGCTGGAGTACCCGGTGAAAACCCACGCTGCACAGGGAGAACATGCAAACTCCACACAGAAAGATCCCAGACGTCCTAACCGGGACGCGAACCGGGGATCTTCTAGCTGTGAGGCGACAGTGCTAACAACTGAGCCACCGTGCAGCCCTACAGACACTTTATACATAATTTAAAAGTCTTTGCTTGGGAATTCAGAAGATTTACCCTGGTTGTAAAATTTTAGGGCATATTTAAAAAGAGCCTGACTTTAATCAGTGTGAGCTATCGTGTTGTCCTCAGTAATCAGTCTTGGTTGTTTGTTCAGGAATGTACATTATTAAACACCTTTAACGACTCTGTGACACTTGCACCGAGTAAACGCACACGATGTTCTTTGTTGGTTGATGGAAATAGATGCCTTCACTGTTAATGGAAAACACAGAACAACCTGTTTCTGCCCAGGAACTCAAATCTTTAGTGGTTAACAGCATTTAGCAGCCAAACAGATTAACCCAACAAGTAATGTGTGGGTTTGTGGATTGTCTGCTTTGTTAGCCTTTCAGGGAAACTCTCTTCAAAGTTCTTTCAGAAACTTCTATTTTCTTAGACTTTTATTTATCTAAGCCTAAATAAACAAAACATTTCATGCAACAAATGTATATATATTTTTGAAATACTATTATTAATATATATGTGTGTCTATTTATATGTGGATGGATAGATAGATAGCCTTTTATTGTCATTCAAAAATATACACCAAAACAAGTCCACATTCAGTACAAAATTCCTTTGCACCTTGCTCACGCACACTATATATAAATACATTTAAGAAAATATGTAAGAAAAATTAC
>OMNN01103357.1:51145-82371 GCA_900302755.1 Chromis chromis
ATACAGTTTATTATTAGTAGTAGTAATAATAGTAACAAATTGTTAGTTTATATGATGAGATGCTACATATCTACTATTAGATATTAGTACTATTTTTAATCAATGTTTTTTCAACATTTGTTCATCTTTTGGTAATAAATACTTACTTCTAAACAAATCCGGCTTTATGTACAAGTAAACTGACAAAAACACGTGTTTTGTCACCATCACAGTGCTAAATTAGTGACGAGTGGTGACCAGTAGTACTAAGAGTGTCGCTGGCGGTCGGTGTGTGTCTTATATAATAATGTTTAATAACCGCAGCGGTACAGACTGTGTGATATGTGGTTTGATTCATGGCCGCCCTGATGAAGCCCCAGTGTCTGCTGATCCGCGGCACATGCTCAGTTATGTACACCCAGACAACTTTGAAGGCTTAGCTGTGGCTGCTGAGGTCATTGCACTGGAAAAAAATAGAGCGAGTCCCTCCACTACACCGCCTCCATTTTGAATAGCCATGTAATAGGGGATTCGCATAGTTTGTGTGTGTATCGCCCACTGCGCTGCGTAGTGTCAACAAGCCACATCCAAACATCCCTCGACATGGACGACCTGTTCAGTCCGCGGAGGTAACTTAATTAACTTACCGTGTGCGTTTGTGTTGCGTTTGCAGTTTAGTTGTGTGAAAGGTGTCTTCTGGTGTTTTGTAGCTCTACTTTGAGGGCCGTTTGTATGAAATAGTCGGAGTGTCAGTGGTCACGAAGTTCGTGTCTGGCTAACAAGCTAGCCAAATAACATCGTAACGCTGTGACTGTCTCGTTAGCAGCTAGCAGCTCCTGCACACAAAATGCTTTTCTGAACGCTGCAATGTAGCTAACAGTTATTTGTGCGGCTGTTATTTGAATAATGTAAGTAAATCAGATTAACCTAGTGTATCGCTGGCAAACATGTTTAATGAAGCGGCTGTTAAATTCCCGTAGGGCTTGACGTGTATTCACACGGGCGGTTGCTAATGTGTGTCAACATGTAGTGCATGCTAACGCTGATATTTATTATTGATTGCATACTTTAGCAGAGGTTAACTACGTGGAGCAGACACACAGCTAACGTTACTGTCAACCTGTTAGGATCTCTGGGGTTAGCACACACTGTTCTCGTAATGGTGACTGTAAAAATTAGCAGCTCGTGTGTGATTGATTGACAGTGTTTTGCGGTAGCTGGAGCGTCGGATTTCATTCATGTAATATAAGGAAACGTCGCAGGTCACAGCTGAGATTGGCTCGTGGAGGCGGAGGGGCGGGATGTTATTCTGAAATCACTGTGCAGGCAGAGGGAGGGAAGCTGCACTGACAACTTATACACAGATCGATCATACGTCTGTGTGCATACTGTACAGCGTTAATTAACAGCAGTTAACACACAGCACACTGACTTTTAACTGCACAGCTGCATTTGCTTTGCTCTGCCCGGAGCTTACTCAGCAAATTATTGTAGCTGCTGAAATGTCATGCAACCTTCATAAACACGTTTCACTTTTTAATTTTAGGAGCCTGAACAGCACACAGGGCGAGATAAGAGTGGGACCAAGTCATCAGGTACAGTTTGATGTAACTGAAATGTCTTTTATATATATATATTTTATCTTAAGAACTTTAAAATATGTAATAAGCCTCTAATAAGGAAATGCAGGATCTGTAGTTGGAATACTTGTTTTTGACACTGCAATAAGATGATTGTAAACTCAACTAGCAAATCTTGAGATGAAAAGGTGTTTTTCAAAAGGATTGCAACTGAAGACACACTTAAAGACCCCCTCTGGTGAAGATTACGGTGGCCCAGAAGGGTCAATGCAAGTGCAAAAGCCACAACACAACCGCAAAAGCCACAACACAATGCAAAAGCCACAACGCAAATGCAAAGGCCACAACGGAAGTTAACCCACAACGGAAGTGCGCAGCGGTCGGAAGAACAGGCTTTGTTTCCGGGGGACAATATTTTCTGACGGACTATTTTGATTACGGGAGAGTTTAATGACATGACCTTTGCATTTGCCTTGTGGCTTTTGCGGTTGCGTTGACCCTTCTGGGCCACCGTAGAAGATCAGTGCTTTTACCTTGTTAACCTGCCCATACCATGCTTTTCATATGCTGGAAGACACATCCTGCTGCAGAAAAACAGATTAACACTTCCAGGTTGTCATATGTACATACTGTCATAATGTCAACTTGCTGGGTGGGGCTTTATGTATCATTCTTTCTCTTCAGAATTGGTTTCTAGTTCAAACATGTATGTTGGAATTACTCCATTATTACAAATTACCATTGTGTAGTGCAGAGTAATATTTAACTTTTTGAGCAGAGTAATAGTCTAAAGTTACATCAAAACCATTTAAAGGCAAGGAGGGATTATTTCCATGGGAAAATATAAATGTGTAATTTTAATACACAGAGAAGAGTTTTGGGGGTTTAATTAATGACTTTAGAAGGACTTTAAGAAGCTCCATAATCTGCCCAACATCTGTAATTTTCAGTGGACTTTACGTGTGTTTATGTCATCAGCAAAGTGTATTACATTGCAGCATCTTCATTAACCTCTTATTTTGTGAGACATCCTGCAAAATCAGTTTGTCCGTAAAATGTAAATGAATATTTCCAATGTTTTGCTAAGGACAATGTTGGAAATATTGGGCACACAACTGATATTTTTTTCATCTTTTCTTTGGTTTCACTGCAGGCCAAGCTCCCAGAGTTGCAGCCACGGCCTGCACCTGGTTTACAGCCTCAGGCGGAGAGCGAGGAGCTCATGTGGACACCTGGGGTCAATGACTGTGACCTTCTCATGTACCTCAGAGCTGCCAGGTTAGTGTCTGCACTTTATTAGCGTATAGATCCTGGTACCTGGGTGAAATGTGTCAGTCTGTAAATGTCTGTAAAGCTTAACACTATGCAAATCAACAAAAAATACAATAAAATATTCTCAGACAATGTCAAATTAATAGAATTTACATTAAACTTGGATGATAAAAATTTCAGTGTCCTTACTGAACAACAAAATGCAAATGCTATTTAATGCTTTCAACTAAATAAATGCCCTCAATATGTAACCTAGTTTTTTGTTAAAGGCAGTGCTGTGACTGTAAAGAAATATGTTGTTGTTTTAAATACTTAACAAGAGTAAAACACACAGATAACCAGTACCTATGGCCTACATTTTGACACAGTAGTTAGAAAAGTGTCACTTAAGGGGAAGTACATGCCACACAAAATCAGATTGGTGTGCCCATGTGAATGCCTCTGTGGTAAAGCTAAATTTTAGCCGGTTGCAATGCATTTAAATCAGTTTAAACATACTTCATGTCTCAGTTCATGTATATTTGTTTGGATTTCTTGCACCAGACTACATGTACATGCCTAAATATTGAGGCGATTGAATGCAATTTACATTCACACTGGATTTAGTGCATCTTGCTGTTTCTCAGGGCTGAGTGTGGGCTTGATGTATTCATTTAGGATTTCAAACACATTTTCCTTAGTCAGCACTTGTGCCAGTTAAAAAAATGCAGAGTAAGTTGCTCCAGTCAGACAAGTGTCACGTTCGTTTGCTCTTAAGCAGCCTGGTTTTTATCTGCTTTCCCTATTTACCTCATTTCTTAAATGTTATGCAAGCAAGAAATGTTTTAAAGTGGGCAGGGGATTAAGAGAGACAGGGTTAGCAGTATCAGTTTTCTGCTGCAGAAGCCAGGGCTTGTGTTATGAAGCAATTCAGAATCACAGTAAAAATTAACAGTCTAACATGGCGCCTTCAGTAGTGGTTTCATCTAATGACATATATATATGTTTTATTTTTCCAGGAGCATGGCAGCGTTTGCAGGGATGTGTGATGGTGGATCTACAGAGGATGGATGTTTAGCAGCCTCCCGTGATGACACCACACTCAACGCTCTCAACATGGTGCGCAGCACAACTTGAATTATATCGTCATTGTCCAGTATATTCCATGAACAATAATATTGTATTGCAATATTGTATTGCAAATGTTCAAAAATCTATGTTTTTTTTCTTCTCAATTTTAGCTCCATGCAAGTCATTATGATGCAGCAAAAGCTCTCCAGCGTCTGGTCAAGAAGCCTCTTCCAAAACTTATTGAAAAATGCTGGTCGGAAGATGATGTGGTGAGACTTCTTTTGTAGTTACACAGCACTTTTTACAGAAATTCAACAAGCTAAAATAAATGTAAATGTACCATCTAAATGAGTGTACTCTATATGAGTGTAAAAAAGTGAACAACTAAGTAGAAATAATAAGATTTGATAAACAATAAAGTTAAAAAGTCAACATAAGCTTAACACCAGCACAGTTATAAAATTGTGCTCTCTGATTAACGTGTAAATGCTGCACAATTCAGTATTAATATGGCAAAGAAGATTAATTAGCTGCTACAAATAGTACTCACAGTTTCCTAATAAATCACCAGAATATATGCAGCGTAGGATTGATTAACCAGTTATTTGTCCCTTTATCTAACTCTCAGTAGCACTGCTGTGAATGAACTGTAGACTTTATATAAAAGACAGAGACTTTGGGTCTGAAAAGTGAAGCTAGTACAGAGGTGACTTAAATTTGCATTCTTTCTGATGGCCAGCAGGAGGCGACTCCTGGTTGCAGAAAGAAGTCAGATTGTGCAGAAGTCTATGAGAAAGTGATCCGACTTCTCAATTATTTGGTTACCTCAGTAAACATTCTCCTAATGAGTTTACGATCTGAAGCACTAGTTTCAAGACTCCTTCAGTACAGCATGATGTTTATTTTGTAAATTATGGTCTCATTTAGATTAAAATAGATGATAAAGCAGGGTATGCTTCAGGGTGTGGCTTCCTTGTGATTGACAGGTCGCTACTGTATGGGTGTGTGTAGTGTCCTTGAGTTTTCAGTCAGATCCACAACTCGCGGCTTGTAAAATAGCTACAGTCTAATTCCAAAGTCAAGGCTTCAAAGCAGTAGTCTACAAACCAATGGATGGCGTCATAGTAGCTGCGTTCATGTTTTATATACAGTCTGTGGACTGAGCAAGGCAGTGGGTCATGTGTGTGCGATTCATGTCTTTACCACAGTGTCACTACAAACGTTTCCAGCACAGTGTTTGTGCGACCAGATTAAATCCCTAATTTAAAGCTTTTAAAGCATTTTAAACATATTTAACAAGTTTAACAGTGCAGGCAGTATAGATTAAATTCTTTCTGTTATCTATTAACCTGCTGTTTTAAACTGCTCTTCAGGGAGCTTTTAATATGGTACAAACCAGCAATAGCACTCTATCTTCTAACGTCCACAATAGTTTTAAACAGCAAATCAGTTTAAAGCTTCCATTTGTAATAATTATGTCAGCTGCATGTTTATTAAATTGTACTGTGTACTATAACTTATATGCTAAGGATTTTTGTTATACAACCAAATATCATTTAATTTCTCCTTCCTCTCATTTTCCCCCCACAGAAACGCTTCATCAAAGGCCTGAGACAGTATGGAAAGAATTTTTTCCGCATTCGGAAAGACTTTCTGCCCAGCAAAAAGACTGTAATTGCATGCTTTTGCATACAAATTGATTTATAATGCATGCACCAATTAATTCTTGTGATATCCTCGATGAGAACTTTCAGTCATACTGAAGTCTGTGTTCTTGTCTTCAGGGAGAGCTGATCACCTTCTACTACCACTGGAAGAAAACTCCAGAGGCTGCAGGGACAAGAGCTTATCGACAACAACGCCGGCAGCCATCCTCTCGCAAAGCGAAAACTCGATCTGTGGCAGCCCCTGTGAACACCCCATCTAGAAACTATTCAGGTAGGCACCTCTTAATGCCCCTCAGAAATGTGTCGATAGGTCTGTTGAATTGATGAACAGTATTTGTGACCAACAGATGTCACATGATCTGGACTTTAGCATGATGTAAGCTGCTATTTTGTTTTGCAGTGGACGCGAGTTCTGCCAGTGAGGATGATCTTGATAGTGAAGACAGTGAACAGGATACCAAGAGCTGCAGCCACTGTGGTACCACCAGTGAGTTTTTGGCTTAATTTGCTTTTTATCAGATTTAGCAGCACTTCATGCAGCAGTACCCAATTTTAGATTTGAACCTGAGACCTTAAACAGCAATTTTGTGTTTGAACAGGTTCTAAGGATTGGCACCAGGGTGGAAGAGACAACCCTTTGTTGTGCACCACTTGTCGAACATATGAAAACAAACACGGTTGTCTGCCGCCAGCTCAGAAATCTGCCAGTGCTTCGTTCATGTTTAAACCTGTCAAAGCGGAAGAGGAGGTGAACAGCAAGCACGGCATGAGGACGCGACGTAGCAGAGCACCTGTAAGCATGAGGCTGGCAGATCTGCCACATTATCAATTTCTTCTTATTAATTCTCTCATAATGTTGTTGCAACTTTATAAAGGGAAACATGTATTTTTGTTCTTGGGTTTTAACAATATTAACTGTTGATTTTCTTATTTTTTTTAAAGCAGTTGTCATCTTTAAGAAGTGGCCACAGGAGGCTCACAGGCTCCCCGACCAGTGAGGATCAGCAGTCCAGTAACCAGCCCTCCCCGAGTGGAGGGATCTCTAATTCCTTGAGATCGTCTTCCACAGATAATAAGAATGACTCCACTAAGAAAACAAACAAGGTAAACATTTTATATATATACACATGTCAAAATTGTATGACATTATGTTGTTTCAGTAGCGGGGTTGTTTGAAGATTAATTAGGTTGAGGTTGGTTGCAGTTGTTTGTGTAGTGAAATAAAGAAATCAGACAGGAGAGACCAGAGTGTGGCTGTTCTTTGATAATGCTGTTACTGAGAATGCAACTAAACTGATCCAAACAGCCCTTTGACAATCTCACAAATACTTTAACTACCAGATGTTAAGATATGAAGCAGTTATGTAGGTTGGAGTCAGCCATGTATGCATGTTAAGTAGTTCATTATTACAGTAATTGAGGTTTCTGTGTCAGTCATCGTCATTGTTTGGTGTCAGTTATTAACACCACTGCTGTTTCTGCAGAAGATAAAAGAAGAGGTAACGTCACCAAAGACAACAAAACGTGTACGGGAGAGTCCTGCTCAGGAGCCTGACGAGCCTGAAAAAGTTACACCTAAAAGGCCAAAGACACAGGTGAGAGGGCAGCAGCAAGTATGGTTTTATGTTAAATACTGCTTAAACAAACAGGGACAGTAAACATTTTGTTTTGTTGAATTTAGCACATCTGTGATTTCCTCCATCATTCTTTTAGTGTCTGAGGAAAAGCTGCAGTTAGTTTTATAGTGTAAAGGAACACTATTGTCTTTTACAGGACTCAATAAATGTAATGTCCACTGGTTTGTTTGTTCCTTCAGGACCCACAGGGCTCCCGGTCAGAGGGAGAGGCTGAGGTTGAGGAGGAAAGCTCGTCAGAAAGCCGGAGTGCTCAGGATGATGGCAGCAGTGACACCAAAGACATTGATCAGGACAACCGCAGCTCCTCTCCCAGCATTCCCAGCCCTCAACAGGGCAACGAGAGCGACTCCGACTCATCTGCCCAACCAAACGGTGTCCCATCGGAACCCGTTGCCTCTGCTGTCGTGTTGGCTGACACTCCAGTCCCACAGGCCCTCCCCTCCCTGGGCCCTCCCATCACTCCTCAGCCACCGCAGAGCATGAACTCTGCTGATCCAGCTCAGAGCCCCCCTCCTCCTTCTCCAGACTCCTCTCAGCCAGCTGCTGGTCAGTCAGCTGCCACAGTGGGCCCAAACAGCCGAGCACAGTCCGCCTCTCACTTTCTTCCTGGTCCATCTCCTCTACCATCAGCACTGGGTCAGGACCCCCCTCTTTCTCCAGCATTTCAGGTCCCACCTGCTCTCAACTCTACACAGCCTCTGCAGCCATCTCAGACCCCTCAGCGACCTCCACCTTTCTTTAGGGAGGCACAGCTCCCCCAGCCTCTTTCTGGACCCCAAGTCAAGCCTCCTCCCACCACCCCTATTCCACCTTCACACAAACAGCTGCCACACCAGTCTGCCACACCTTTCCCCCAGATGCCCTCTAATCTCCCCCCTCCTCCTGCTCTAAAGCCCCTCAATTCTCTGCCCAACCAGCATCCTCCAGGTGCCCCCCCTCCTCCTCTTCAGCTGATGCCACATCCTTTGCCAGTGCAGTCACTTCCTACCCAACTTCCAGTGATCTCTCAGGTGCAGACCCACCCTGGAAAGAGCGTAACTTCTTCTCACCCACTTGCTGCAGCCTCCCACCCTCTCACCTCTGTATCATCATCTTCTGCTATTGGCCCTGTCCCGAGTCTGCAGCCGTCTTTCCCTCCTCTTCCTCTGAGACCATCGTCTGGCGGCGCTGCAGGAGGATCTCAAATTCAGATTAAAGAAGAGCCACTGGATGAGATAGAAGAGGTTGAGAGTCCGCCGTCTCCTCCTCGGAGCCCCTCACCAGAGCCCACCATCATCAACATAGCAAGCCATGCCAGCCAGTCTGCACGGTATGTTTAAAGTCATTATTATAAAAGAAAAAGAAGAAGAAAATCATTATTATATAAAATCATAAAAAGAATCTAATGCTTACTCACCTGTAAAAAATGGAAGGTTTGGAATAGAGTTGATATCACTTAATGTGCCACTGTAAAGTTTCATAGCTGAAATTTATAATACTGGTGGTAATTCTACAAGTGACAGTTTTCATATACGAGTGGTCATGTAAACCAATGTTTAAAATTTGACTGTAGCTGCTTTAAGCAGTTATCTAAACCAGAGATTCTTATTGACCGCTCTACACAGTGTTGGCCACTAGGCCTCAAAGATGTTATGTGACAAGAAGAAGAGTTGTTTTAACACCTTACTTTGACTGAAAGCATGTGGTAAAATCCATATCCAGTCTAAAATGTGTTTGCATATTCATAGATTCTGGGTTTTTCAATGAGAGACAAAAATGTGGAAAACCCATATCAGACAGGACAGCATGTCTGGAGGATTTTTTTTCAGTATTCCCAGACACACAATTCATCCACAAAACCATTCTTTGCAAGTCAACTTGACAGTCCACACATTGAAAATGGTTTAATCCCACTGTGTCACTTCCAAATGTGCTCAGGTAATATCTATATTAAGCATTTGTAGAGCTGAAGCTCTCATTGCTCTTCATAAAGATCATTTTAACGTTTGCTTTTGTTTTCATTTCCAAACAAGTGGTTTTTATAATCCAGTTAAACTTCAGACTTGTTTAAAATCTGCATGATTGCCAGTGTGGATGTTACATGGACTTTGATTATAAAGTTGATTCCTGCTGAAATGCCACATTTACTAAAACTACAAAAATATGAATCAGGTCAAACAGTATTTTTGTGGTATTCAGTACATCTACATTATGCTCTACATGTATAACATAAAAGCTCTATAGCCTCTGAATACATAATGATGTGATTTTGTTTGAATTAAGTTGAAGGCTCATGCTCATAAATGCGCCTCTGTTATTTTTTTCAGGTTTATCAAGCACTTGGATCGTGGCTACAATTCCTGTGCTAGGACAGACCTTTTCTTTACTCCTCTGTCAGCCTCCAAGCTGGCCAAGAAAAGGGAGGAGGCTGTGGAAAAGTCCAGGAGAGAGGCTGAGCTCAGTGCTCGGCAAGAACGCGAGAGGGAGAAAGATAGAGAGAGAGAGCGAGAAAGGGAGGCTGACAGAAATGCTGTGAGTGCAATGTTCTTTTTATTAAACATCTTGTGTCACACAGTAAATGTATCAGCTATCTCACACACTCTCTTTGCTTACAGAGAGCCTCCAGCTCCTCCCATGACAGTCGTATGAATGAGGTGCAAATGACAGTTCAAGGCCACGGGCGTCCCTCCTTTGAGCAACCACCCACCACTGTAGCAGCTGTGCCCCCCTACATCGGCCCTGACACACCTGCCCTGCGCACCCTGAGTGAATACGCCCGACCCCACGTCATGTCCCCCACCAACCGCAACCATCCTTTCTATGTGTCCCTGAGCCCTGGTGAGCCCTTGCTTGCCTACCACATGCCAGGCCTGTACGCCGCCGAGCCGAGCCTCAGAGAGCGTGAGCTAAGAAACCTCCGGGAGAGGGAGCTCCGCGAGAGGATGAAGCCTGGCTTTGAGGTCAAACCACCAGATCTGGAAACCTTGCACCCCTCGGCCAACCCCATGGAGCACTTTGCGAGACATGGGGCGTTGGGTCTCCCACACATACCTGGGCCTCCTCACCACTTCGCACCCTTTCATCCTGGGCTGAACCATCTGGAGCGGGAGAGGATGGCGCTGGCAGGACCTCAGATGCGCCCAGAGCTGAGCTACGCAGAGCGACTCACTGCAGAGCGGCTTCATGCAGAGAGGATGGCCTCTGTGGCTACTGATCCTGCTGCCAGACTGCAGATGCTCAATGTGACGCCACATCATCATCAGCACTCTCACATTCACTCCCACCTCCACCTGCACCAACAGGACCCCCTCGGTCAAGGTGAAGTTAATTCACTAGCTGTGATCCACCTGGATGTCTGAACACTACCTATTTATATAGTAACCATTTACTGTATGTTTTATTTCTTCATACAGGTTCAAGCCCTCATCCTCTAGTTGACCCCCTGGCAACAGGACCACGTTTGGCCCGATTCCCCTTCCCTGGTGGCCCAATTCCCAATCCTTTACTCAGCGAACTTCCTCATGATCACGAGATGCTGCGCCACCCGCTGTTTGGTTTGTAATCCCAACTCTGAACATGCTCAATGACCACAAATGGAGTCCTTTTTGATTTTAAGCGGTTCATCTCAATCTGTTGTACATTTGTGCTTTCTATAGGAGCTGCATATCCACGAGAGCTGCAGGGCCCGATTCCTCAGATGTCTGCTGCTCATCAGCTCCAGGCCATGCATGCTCAATCTGCAGAGCTGCAGAGGATGGCGATGGAGCAGCAGTGGCTGCATGGGCATCACCTACATGGAGGCCCTTTACCAAGTCAGGAAGATTATTACAGGTGAGGCCTTTAAATGTGTACGATTACTTGAGGAATTTGAGTATTTACAGAAATCTGTTAGCAACGTTCTGACAGTAATTACTGTTTGACCAAGAGTTGATGCTGTGTATCAAGTGCACCAGTGGGAAAAAATAATGTGGAAGTCAAAAAATTACATGATTTACTAAACGAGATAAAAGATTTACCCTCATTATTGAGGCTTCTTTCCAAATGGAGTCCTAGCTTTAACCAACGTTCCAGGAAATCAGCAAAACAAAATGTGAATTAATGCACATTTCCATCCAAAGACATTATGGCTCATCTACATGAATAGTTGGTAGCGCTAACCCCTGACAAACCTCCAATTTATGAGCACTCTCACACATATCACACGCTTTCATCTACTCTATTATTTAGATGCTTAGAAAAAGAGGTGAAAGGAAACACTTAATGAAACTTGTTCTTACTTGCAAAATAACTGACGGCACACCCAGCTCGGTGTGGTGGAAGCAAGAAAGTTTGTCTGTTAAAAGTGTGAGATAGTTTTTGTAACTGTGAAGCTTTCTGGAGCAGTCCCTTTGTATTTTCTCAGTGGCTTTTCGTTATTGAACTCTTGCACGACAATGGAACCAAAATGGCCGATGTGCTGTCAACATTGCTCAGTTAAACACATGTAAAATGTATGTACAAAGTCTTTACTTATCTTTGTTTGTTTTTCTTGAAGCCGTCTGAAGAAAGAAGGTGACAAGCCATCTTGAGTCGCAGGTGGTGCATGCCCTGAAACCCTACTTATACTCAATACTGTGTACTTTTGAAACTGTAAGAGAATATTTTGTGTCCTTTTTTTGTTTAATATATTTTAGACAAATATTTGTGGATCTTTATGTGCATTCCTTGTTCAGCACTTACTAGGACTGTCAAAGTCTGTCTGAGATTTTCATATCAGTTAAGGATTTATACTAGTTTTATTGTCGAAATAGTGAACAATCTCACCAGTTGATGTGAGATTTAAAGTGACAGGTTTTCTCTAACCAACTGTTTCATATGCAGTCATGAAAATTTGCTAAAATTAAGCTCTTATAAAGGATATGAAAACAGACTGACTTTGGTGTTGACTTTAAATATCCCTATAATGATTTCTTAAAGATTTCCTTGTACAGAATAACATTTAAACCAGTGTGTGGATGATTGTAATGACCTAGCATGACTCAGTCTTCACTTTTCACCAAACTAGAGTAGCAAGTTGCATTGTGGTGTTTAGACTTCGAAAGCTTAGTAGAGGTTGAATTTACTCTTAAATCTGCTAAATATTTGTTTAAATCCTAAAGTTTTATAAATCCAGATATCTTTTCACAGTATAACCGAAGCTTTTATTCACTCATTTTTGAGATTGTAAATATTACATGTTCACAATATTCTATATGAATGAGTGCTATTGATATATCAGTAGATGTGAACACATGACCCTTGATTCAGCACGACAGCAGTAAATCATAAGCTAAAAACAGTATATAGTATTATAAGGTGCGCTAATTATTAATTGGACCATGATTTGTCTATAAACAAATCCAGGAAAGTGTATTTACATGGTTTTGTTGGAAATAACCTGATTTGATAGAACCTACATCCTGAGCATTTTAATGGAATTTTAAAAAGAACTGCCTAAATTCAGTATTTATGTGACATAATATGAAAGTGTATCCATGGCATATTTATTTCAATAAATATTTCTGCAATGATACCTTACTCTTTTTGCACTTCATGCTGTTCCTCAGCTTCCCAAAGAGAAAAATAGACTGACAGAAACTCTGACTTGCCAGTTTATTAGGTACACCTAGCTGAAACTAATGCTGTCAAATTCATCATCTTTCATTCATGAAGCTTATGAAGTTCACTTTTAATTTACAGTGTCATTTTGGAGGCTTGTGCTGCTACTGAATTGTGTTGTACTGAAAATATAATGTATAATCCAATTAATAGTGTCAATGATCGTGAAAATCTGATATTGTGAAAGCCCTCAATCCAATCATACAGTTAGCATACAGTTGAATCAATACGTCTCTAAAACAACTGAACATCATAACCTTCATTGAAGTAGGATTTTTTGTTAGACTGCATTTGTTTTAGCTGGCTGTAATTACAAACTGGGAATTTAATGTGCGTGTATATTGTAGATAAATAACAGTATTTTTTCCTGCGGTTGCTTCCTGCACTCATAAACGTGGACAGACAGGAGTCACACATTCATGGATTTTATTGCATTAAGTCACTTCCAGCACAACATCTGTCATATAATCACATGTACCCAGTCTTGTTTGACAAGAAATATGATGCGTTCTGACAACAATCGTTTGCTTGTAGATCTTTGCACCTTTTTAATTAAACAGCAGCATTGGCTAAAACACATCATTTAGAAGTTATACTGAAAAGCATCTGAGAGACTAACACCAAACAGATATTACAGTTTTGATGTTTTGCACACAGTCAAAGCTAGTAATGACAAAATCCTTTAGTTTGAATTTAGTTCCACTACAGGATGTGACAACAGCTGATCCTTTTGGCTATAAAGCATTTTAAAGCAGCGGTTCCCAACGCTGGGGGTCAGGACCCGAACAAGAGGTCCTGAGATTAATCTAAAGGGTTGTGCGTTGATTACTGAAGTAAGATGCAAGAAAAAGAAGACAAATCTGCTGCTAAATTATCTTTATATTTCAGACTAGTCTCTAATCTTTGTTTTTTCTTTATGGTGACGGTTAATTCCGTGTAGTTTTGCCATTCTGGCGGGTAGAAATAAATCTCATGAAATAGTCTTAAAGTGGAAAATCCCTCTGAACTGCTCACAGTTTATGCAGCCTGAGGTGAGGGGTCAAAAGTAGGCATGACTTTGGTTTAAGAGCTCACAAGTAAGAAAGGCTGACAATCACTGTATTAGACGAAGCTTTTCCGTCACACACAACTGCAGCAGTCACTTACTTAATCTTTTCTTACATGCACATACATACAAGCCCAACATCTACAGCATGACCTCCTTTCAGCCTACCATCGTATTTTAATCCTTTACATAGACATCCCACATACACTTTGCATCTGTTCAAAATCTACAAGCTGCTATTACACTTTAGCTTGATTGCAGCTGTGTGACGTACAAAACCGAGCTTGAGGCACAACAGGGCATTCATAGAATGGCAGGTGTGCACAAAACAACACAGGCTTCTGTACATTGTGGTCCACATATCAACATAAACTTACCGAGGTGAGATAGACTGAAGTTATTACACCTTTAAAATGAAAGTTGCTTGAGAGTGTCAATTTTTTATTTTTTAATCTGTCTCTAATACTTTCTAAATTCTCTACACTGTCATTGACTCTCAACCTCAACCCAGTCTGTTCCTATTAAAGACAAATCTTCTATATTATATGCTGTTATTTTTTTTAAAGAACTATTTCCTACAACAACCAGATGCTTGTTTATAGGACAGGACAGGACAGGAGTAAATGGGGCATCTGTCAGGGATTTGCTGACGTCACTTCATAGACTTCATTGTAATGAAGAAACGTGACCCAGTACAAAAAGTGTGGGTCATATTAATCTGTATTGGACAACAACTTATGAGGAATGAGATATATCAGGCTAGACCTAAAGATTCCACCAGAAACATGTCCAACTAGTTTCAGTTTGAAAAGAGCTTCTGTCGCTACATTCTGTGCTGTAACATGGAACCCAATGTATACACTGAAACTGTAAATACATAACAGGTACACAGTTTATACAGTGGATGTATTATTATGGATGGACCCAAGTGAAAATGTTTGGAAATTACTTCTTCTGCTTTGTACATGTCAGGGCTCATCTTGAGGTCGATTCTTCTTCTTCACGTACTGCCGCAGGTACTGGATGGCCGATAGCGCACTCACATTTGCTAGAAGAGCTGAATAGAATTTCAATAAATGTTATTTTAATTAGACTTCATGTCACCAGATTATATTCTTTACCTTCAAGTCGTGTTTGACATTTAAAGTTGCAATCTGGAAGATCCCTGTTTGGGTATCTTTGGCGGCCTGTGGCGATTAGCGGTAATTGCAGGTGTGTTTTTGTGTCTCACTTTCCAGAAATCCAAATAGTGTTACCTGTTTGATGTCGTCAGTTAGTTGTGACCTGAGCAACACCTCTATAACAAGTAGTAGACTGTTAATAAAAGATGGACGTAGCCAATGCAGAACTGACTTCTCTCTGTTGACCAGCAGAGGGCAACTCTAGTTGAAAAAAGGAAGTCTGATTGTATAAAAGTTTAGGAGAAAATCGCCCTACTTGTCACTTGATTTATTACCTAAGTAAACATTTTACAAAAGAATTTGTGGTCTCAGTTGCTAGTGTCAAATCTTCTTAAATGTGGCATTGTGTTCTTTTTGTAAATTTTGGGCAAATTTAGAAAAAAATAGACTATAAAGCATGGGCTGCTTTAGAGCATGGCTACCATGTTTTTGACAGGTTGCTACTGTATGGATGCACAGTGCCTCAAGTTCTCAGTCAGATTCACCTCCTGCTCATCACATCTGGTTTCAGAAAGTTAAGATGCCGATGGCAAACTCAAGGCTTCAGAATGGAAGTCCACAAAATAATGGGTGACTTCATGGTGGTCATGTCCATCTTTTCTATACAGTCTATGGTAATCACACATGAACGCAAAAGTGGAATATGTATTCTGAGACTCAAAGTTGAGTTTAAAAGTAAGTTTGTCAGGTCGGCTCCACCAAGTCTCACTAAAAGAAAGCTAATCCTTGTCACTGTGATTTTGTGTGGAAATGTCATCGGTTTGTAAAACTGTAAATAGGACTTTTATATAATTTAACAACCTCATTTTGCAATAGGTAGTGACCTAACATAGGTTTATTTACATGAAAATCTTCAAGATTGCCATTTTAAAGCTTCTAAAAACGTTGTGTTTTGCTATAACATCTAAATATTAAGTAGGAAAAACAGCAGATCATTGGAAAGAAACCTGCTGTGGGCCTGACTCCCACACAGTGACGACATAAAGTGATAAAATAGCAGAGAAGCAAGAGAGTAACAATAACTTGTTATTATTATTTAAAAAAAAACCCCACCCACTCATTATAAGATTTTAAATCCAGTGTTGCTATACTCTGACAGGTGCACAAAAAAACTCTTTCCCCACCCACTTCAAAGCAATTAGATAACAAGAACAAAAACACTGTCTTTAATTGGCTAAACAACGTCCCAACTGCTCACAGTAAGAGGCAGATTGGGAAAAATGTTTTCAGGGCCTCTAATGTTGTATTTTAGAACTCAGGTGTCAGAATATAACAGCATAATAGCATATTATAAATGCATGAAGTTCCATACCTGCTTTCCAGGCATCAGCCGCCTCTGGATCGGAGGATTTTAGTACCCAGGAGGCAAAAGCAATGCAGACCAAACACATGTCTGATTGCTTCAGGGTGGAGAAGATGCCAACTCGTTCTGTAAGAGAAAAGCACAATATAAAATCAGTTTAAATACTTTGCTTGTTTGCTTTTGTCTCCTAGTGAAACAAGATCACACACTTACTTGTTGTCTGTATGGCATCCAAAATCCTCTGCTGCTCTTCCAGCTCTCTGAACAGCTGAGAAGAAGTCGGGCAGATTCTTCCCTCGCTGAGCACCGTTACTCCTGGATCCCCACTTCTAACCGAGATCTTCTCCGTCTCAACTGGAAACATCCAGGCACCAGACCTCCTGCACCAGATGCTGCCTTTGTCGTGGAAGCGAATCTTCCTTATCGACATCAAGCTCTTCCAGCTGGATCCGTGTTGATCGGCATGGATGAAAGAGTGAGACACGACTCTGATTGGAGAGATCTCATCCAGTGCCTCGCAGTTTGAACTCAAGAAAACAAAGTCTGGTTTTGGGAATGTGAGCTCTCTGACGGTGGGATGAGAACAAGAGAAAATGGGGATGGGTTTCTCGTCGCTGCACTGCAGAGAAGAGGATGACATTTCATCTCTGTATGTACAAAGAGTGTAGTCAAAGACAGGAGCCACTGAGATGTTCTCTGGATCATAGACAGTGACACATCGTGACTCAGTGTTTGTTTTATCCTCTGTGAAAAAGTATTCAAACTCCTCTGGGACAGATATTTGGTAATCTGCATCCAGTAAGTTTGTGCTGGTTAGCAGAGACGCAGGAAGTAGTGCTCCCAGGCTGTCGCTCACTTCCAAAACAGTGTTTTGATCCAGAGATCTGCTGAGAAACAGACTGCTCTCATCATCACCAAGAGAAGCCGGCAAAGTTAAACCCTCCGTGTTGAGAGCTTGGACGTTGTGCATACTTTTGCTTTTTGTCATCCGTCTGGGCAACTCAAGTTTGCTCAAAGTGTGGGACTCCAGATCGTCCAAACATTGTCCTGCAAAGTCCTCTAAAGGCACAGGAGTCTCCCTCCCCTCTGAGCCTGAGAAAGGAGAGTCACTCATCCTTTTCTGGTTTTTGCTGTGAGGATCAGGACTGGGGTTCCTACTGGTGCCAATGAACTGCCAGTACTCCTCTTCAAAATCTGAGGTGGAAAACTCACAGCTGGAGCGGTCTGGCTTGGATTCGTCAGAATGTGTGAAGTAGTCCGAGTCTGCAGTGTCGGATGTGTCCATCAGAGCGCTGTCAGACAAACTATACTCCACGGTGTCACCTAGTAAACTGTGATTTGTTGGAGAGTCATCTGCGTTTGGTGTCTGTGTTTCTTGTGTTTCTCTGGGTGGTGGACTTCTGCCCATCCTGAGCTGCAAAATGTCATTTATCGTCAGCTTTTCCATTTCATCCCAAAAAGCCGAAATGGCGTACACGGGCCGAGCGTGGCCCGCAGCTTTGGCGTATGTTTCAGGGCAGTCTGCCTCAGAGCAAGGTGTTACAGTTAAATCAGGAACAGGAAGTGGACCGAGCTCATCGCCCTGAGAGCAGCCAGATGCTGAATGAGTCATTTTGTCATTCTGGGGTTCAGCTGTGTTTAAAGGCCTGCAGAGCATCACGCTGTGTGTGTCATTATCACATGTGGAGATGTCATCTGGCACTTCGGTCGCTCTTTGGCCAGCAGATGGAAATGTGAGGGAATTCTCGGCACTGGTGCTTTCATAACCTTCACAGTTGGTAGCTGCTGCATCGCCAGAGAGAGTCCCATCGGCAGAATGGATTTGTCTGTCCTGCGTTGGGTCAGCGTCGGTTTCCTCAGTCAGATTGAACAGATGGCTGTCAGATGTCAGAGATAATGAGCAGTGCAACTGTTGGTTTTCCATAAGATGCTGAGCTTCCTCCACTGATTCAGTAGCTGACAAATAGCTTTCAGAATCATAACTATGAGTGGAGAGGAACTCAACACTGTCCTCCAGCTCGTCCGACTCCACACTCTCCAACTGTGTAAATGTGTTTCGTGATGTGGATGCTGAGCCGCCTGGTTCAAATTTGTTTCCATCCATCTGTGGCTCTATGATATCTTCTTTGGGCAAATGAGTGATTACCAGCTTTTCTGACAAGTTGTCTTCTTCACAAGTCATTTGTGATGAATCTGAAACACTCTCATTGTTTGTTTCAACCCTTGGATGCCCTGAATTTGATTGTGTATCCCCACCTCCCTCAGATTCATTGTTATATTCATTTATCTCTAACTCTAACCCATTTTCCAGTGAGCTCTCCTCACTCCTCTCTCCAGGGCTGCACACGCCTCTTTCCTCACAAGGTTTTTTTTGCTTGCGTTTTTTTTTCACGGACGTGCCACGCGCTCGCTGTCGTGCAGGACTGTCATTCACTGTCACGAACCAGCGCTCCTTCTCTGCTTTTAAAGCGACACTGCAGACATCCTCGCTCACACCTGTCTGCGTAGCTGTCTGCAGCTCATTCACATTTAGTCCTGTCTGGTTGAAAGAAAGTGGGTCAGGCTGCTCTGTGGATTTGATGTTACTCTCTGTTTGCACATCTTTTGTCAGTTCTTCAGATTCTCCTGAACTCTCCACATTTAGCAGCTCAGTTTCCAGGGTGTTTGTTACGCTGTCACTTGTCTCCAATGCAGTTTTCATGTGGATCACTTCTGCGTTGATGGGATTTCCTCCAGGACAGTCGATACAAAAATCAGATTCTTCAGCTGTTGTTGCAGCACCATCCACTTGTCCTCTCGTACCACTTTGATTAAGCTGCACTGACAGTTTTATGCAACCTCTGCAGCTCTCCTCTTTAGTGCTGCATCCTGCTGCAGCGCTTGTTTCAGCTGCATCACTGGTTGCATCAGTACTCTGCTGTGTCTCCTGCTGGCCTGAACCAAAGTTTCCTGAATCCTCCGAATCGCTGAGGCTCCAGTCATCAGGGCAGGCAAGCCGAGGCTGCAGCACACAGCACTCCTCGCTCTCCTCGTAGAAAATAGTCCAGTCATACTCTGCAATGTGAATGCTGTGATCTAAATCATCCATTCTGATCCCTAACATGCTCTTCAATCTGCAAAAACACAACAATACCTGCATTTAGATTTAAACATTTTGCATAAAAAACATAACAAAAGTGACCTTGTGTGATTTGTAGCCGTTCATCCTTGCTGGATTAACACATCTGAGCTAAATATAGAGCATATGCATTTGCCTGGAGCTTAATATTGCTTGTAATCACCTGCCGTTTGGAAACTGTTGTGCAGAAACCTTTATTAGTTCATAGCTCAAGGATTGACCTCAGAGCAGCAAAGCAACACCAGAGCACCTCGGTCACCAGCTCCATAACAGACCCTAAAATACTCCATGGCCCTGCTCTTAGAAAACAGATCATATGATCTGATATGAAAAAATCAGCTGTCCAGTGTCAGAGTACGACACATCAGCTCAACAAACTCACTGGGGTGTTGTTTTGGTATCATCGTGAAGTTGCAGAAATGGCATTAATAGAATACGACACACACATTCAAATCATTCTTAAAATTGCAGCCACTCAAATAATTCCTTAAAGTGTAGCTTAAATTTTTTAATATGTTCGCCAAGATTGCTTTAGCTACTGTGTAAAAATGATATTAAGATAACGTTTTCATCTTCGGTATAACAGACGTTCCACATAAACTCTCCTCTGCTGTTTGTCAAAGTCATCAAAGGTCTTGTCTGTTAATATCATTCACAAACCCAACACGAAGCTCACAGCCGCAGCAAATAGTCAATAACATGTCCCAGTAACACAGACAGCAGCCTACCTGTTGCAGAAGGACAAATCATCCAATATGAAGGTGTCAGTGCTTCTTCCTGCAGGGACATTTCAGCTATGATGTCCATCTGTCCTTGCATATGTCAGACTGGGCCCTTTGCTCAGCTGTTAAAAATAGAGCAGTATGTCCTGTCACATGTAGCTGCTGGTGCAAACGTCCTTCCCTCCATTACCAGAGGTATGACATTTCACTCCCCCAAAATACAAACACTGATAATAATAAAAGCAAGAATTCCATTATCCAAACATAGTGCAACATGTTGCTGCCATCGTGAACATTTTACACATGTACTTATTTAAAAAGACAGTGTGGTTTCATCATGCATTTAGTTCATATAAGACACTTTAGGGTTGACTTTATATCCAGGTTGCATTGATAGAGATGCAATTCCAATCCTCAAAATGTAAGTTTAAGTTGGGATTTCTGACAAAATACCTGCTTCTCATTACAACATTTTGCTATGATGTTAAAGTCTCATGCATGTGACATCTACACAGTATCTGGTCTCAAACAGAAATCAGTGCGTGGAAACATTATTTAATTTACTACTAATATACTACTGTACCCTTTCAACCTCCATTCAGTGTTTCGGTATGTAAGACAACACCAATATCATACTATCTTTGAAATCTGGTTCAATCATTTTTCAAATTAGAAATCTCTAATAAAAATAAGCAAAAACATGACAATCTGAGCATTAAGACAATTTCCTCACTCTTATCCTGCAATAAAAACACCAAATAACAGTTGTATAAGCCAAACTTTGTAACAATATTGTAAACTGGAATTTAAATTAATCAGCTTTTATGTTATTTGGGTGTTTTAGCAGTTTTATTGTGGAATTTAGTTTAATATTTTTTATCTAAAATTTTATTTTGTATATTTTTCCTACTTATTTGCAATCAGTGTTATTTTAATGTATTTTTTCTAAAGGCACTTTAGGGTTGACTTAATTTCAGGCTGCATTGATAGACATGCCGTTTCAATCCTCAAAATATACTTAATATTAAGTTGGAATTTCTTGCAGAATATCTGCATCTAATCACAAGCAATACGACCATTTATTCACTCGTATCCTGCGATACAAATAGCAAATAATGACTTTAATAATAATGTTAACTGGAATTTAAATTATTTTAATGTGCTTTTATGCAATTTCGATGTTTTTAGGAGTTTTACTGTGAAATATGTTTAGTGATGTTGTCTTCTACAGCTTTATTCTGTATTTATTTCCTGTGTTTTGGCAGTCAGTGATATTTTTGTGTATTTATGGATGATAATGGATTTTCTTTTAATGTAGAGGGACCATAGAAAGAAGAAAGAAGAAAATTAGTTAACTTATTATACAGTGGACATACAAGGTCACTTGTAGTGCCGATAATTATGTTGTGATGACTACAGACACATTTTGTCTGTACTTTACAAAAAATCAACACCAAAACTGAACATTCCAGTTATACGTCTGTGAAGGTTCTGTCATCCAGGTCATGTTATCCTCGTAGTTTCAATCGTAACATCTGGACTTGCTTGAGTTTGTCGAAGACGTTTCACCTCTCATCCAAGAGGCTTCATCAGTTCTAAACTGACTGGTTGGGAGTTCCAGATTTTATACTCTTTAGGAGCCATTAACACTATTGAAGCCTCTGTCTGGTGGGTGTGTGTTGCCCCTCCCCTCATTATGTAAGTCGTTAGGTCATTCCCTCTCACAATGGGATCGTTAGGGCACTTTGTGGCCAGGTGTTAAAGGGTTCTGTTCTTCCTGGGTAGAGAATGTAACACTGCATTGTAAACAGGTGAGAGGTGATGTCTCAGGCCTCCCCCTCTGTTTAATGAAGGTTTTTCCAGTTTAACATAGATGGCTTCCTTTACCCCCCTCTCAAACCATCTGTCTTCTCTGGCCAAAATTCATACAATATTGTCTTCCAGTTATATTTATCACAACTACACACAGGATTATGGAAAGGTGCTTTATTTCTGCAAACGATACGCACGGCTTCTGAACTTTCTTCATGGCACTGAAACTAGGATATGTACATCATTACAAAAACAATACATCATTTGTATAAAACAATATGTACATGTAGTCAGCTTATGGTTGTCTGTACAACAGTAAACACACGAAGCAAAAAGGGGGAATATTCATGGAATGATTGCTGCCTTTTATCTGGGTCACTTCAGATTGCTCCACATATACTGAAAATGGAAATGACTTTTTATTCTTAGAGCCGTAGTCTTGTCAAGATATGGAAGAGATGCTTTATGGAATAAAATACCATGGAGCAAATATAACTCGGATAAGGTTTAGGATTGTAGATACAGTAAAGGCCACTGGATATAATTCAAATACCCAATTATTCATCACAGATACGTCATGATTAAAAGCTTCCTGGCTGCATTTAAAGCTCATAATGGCACAGTAATCACAGTAATGGCGTACAGTAAAAGCCATTTTCTTCAGACATTTGGCAAAAGGTAATAGTAGTCAAGTAATGTTCATAATGCAACTCGGATGTTGCCATCTACACAACAACAAAAAATCTCAATCACACTTGATGGCAACAAGTTATTTTGAGCGTTTCTTTTAAAAACTAAGGTCCAACATCAGCTGAAGACCTCAGATAAATAAAGTGCACAAAGATTCAGGAATTTTGAGGGCAAAAAATCAGTTGGGATTTAAAATTAACGACTTCAGCAGGATCACAGAGCTTCCAAAAAAGAAAGATTTTGTTGTTGAAAATGTCCTTTTTTCCACGACTGAGTGGGTGTGAATGTAGAATGCAGTAAATGCTGGATACAGCTACGATACATGGTTTGTTGTGCACGTGAAATACATTCACCTTGGTTGATCACAAAAATAATACAACAGCAACAATAAAAATACAAATGCAAAAACACAATCATCAATCCAGTGCCTGCAGTAACTCTTCCTAAAACGTCCCGGTCCATCAGAAGAACTCTAATGCTATCAGACACATTTATTGTTTTGGCCCAAATCTATGCAGTAAAACTCAGTGCACAAAGTCAAATAAATAGCACACATGTAAAAACACCATGATCAGCAGGATCAAATATCCATCAAATGTTACTTGGCTGTCACTTTGTCCCTCAAAAAAACCCCACTGTTGCTAAACTTGGTCACTGGCCTGATTTGTCTTTGCTTTAGAGGAATAATTTGAAATTTTGTGAAATACACTTAAAGAGAGTTAGAAGAAAGAAAATCAATACAAATCTCATATCTTAAAAAGATGAAGCTACAGCCAGAAACAAGTTACTTGAACTTGAACTGGAAACAGCCAGGTCGGTTCAAAGGTTACAAGATCTGCTTAAGAGGCTGGTTTTTACCACTGGACAGACGAACACCAGCGGTTCCCTCACGTTTTATCGTTGTATTGTGTTTGGCTACATGGCTTCCGACTTCAGCTTCATATTTTCCATATAGATGTGAAACTGGTATCGCTTGTCTCGTCTAATTCTGTCAAACTATTCCTTTAACAGACACGTGTTCATCAAATCCCTCGTATGTTTAGATTTTGCCACTGAACTCACACTTCCGAACATCAGATAAAAACTAAGCAGTCGTCCTCTCTCTCATTCAAAACAGAGAATAAAAACCAACTCGTGATGTTTCAAATTTACAAAGAAATAATGAAACTATTTATCTTCTTTATATTGTGTGTCTGCTTCTTTTCAAGGAAAAGCTGAACATAGACAAGTCAGAGCGCCAGGAGGACTGACAGGTTAGTTGCCAGATACTTTTTCCAATATCATACTCTCATTAAAACAGAAAAAGTAGCAGCTCCAGTGATGCAAATGCAGCGGAAGCAGCAACAGTTAAATTTGGCCACCCTTATTAGAGTCAGCTGGTCTTTCTTCACATGATAAGAAAATCTCACATCATTCCTGAGCTCTCTCTCCTACCTGCACCAGACCTCCCACCCCTCCTCCTACACATTATAGTCTTGAGTTGTGGATGTTGTGGTTATGGTGGCACTGTTCAGTGTTGATGTTGCAGAAGGCCGCTCCCTTCTCACATATCTTGGCTTCCTCACTTCAAAACAAAGACAGAAATGCAAGGATCACACACTCATCTGTGAGAGTAACAAGAGGAGACTTGCATTGAAATTATGAGCAACATATTTAAGCAGACCTTTAGTGCTTTTATTGTGACGTTACAATATCAGCTTTTTCTGCATTGCTGCAACTCTCCTCACCGACAAAGTCAAATATTGCAGGCATTACCTAATAGCTTCCCGTAATACTACAACCGGTTCAGCGAGGTGAGACAGTTTCCAAACAGGTTTTTTACAGAGCAACACAGTGAAGTCGTCTTACCTGATGAGGAGGGGATCATGACAGCCTGGAAGAGAAAACAACATAGCTAAAATAGTTTGAAGTATCCTGTTGAGACACAAATTTATGCAAATAAAGCCTTTGTACATTAAACAGATTTAAAGTCTCTGCACAAGACTCTAAATTGTGTTTGATAAGCTATTAACAAGTAATAAAACTGACTTACGGTTTCACTTGGTTGGAATATGAAGGCTGTAAAAGCATACAAATCAATGTTACATTAAAGTTTAATAGAAAATACATAATTTTATTAAAGTAAAGCAACAATACTGTGTTCCCCATGCTTTATTATGAAGCCTTTGATGGGAGCCTCATCCTTTTTCACAGAACTGTGTGGTGCTCACCCTTGTTGCGCCGGTAGAAGATACTCGGGAGCCGGTTGGAACGTTTGAGGTAGAAAAAAGAGGCAACAGAGAGGATCAGGAACAGGCTGATCAACAGTGTTCCCAGGAGAAGAGAGGCTGCCACACCGGGGCCTCCTGCACAAAGACACACCACAAAGCAGGAAATGATTGAGGGGAAATTTGCCGAACATCTTACCGACTGCTGCAGTCACTCACTAAAGCGACACAGAACCCCGATATATGAACAGACAGAGAAGCAAATCTGGTCTCCTCTAACTTAAAATTTAAAGCTCATTATAATGTGGAGACTATATTAATAGGGATGATCCTAATGATACATTTTCCTAGTCGACTAGCCTAAAATTAAAACAGAAAACAGTCAAAATTGGTTTGCTGAGTGAGGCTAATTTTAGCACCAGCAGCGTTCTTTCCTTGCTCATCCACATATTTGTAATGAATGTGGTCACACATTGCTCCAGTCAAGTGGTTACATGTCAGGTTACTCTCACACAGCATACATACAACCTTATTTTCATTTTATAGATCAAAATACTGTCAAAGTGCTGTATGTCTTGGCATACATCAAGAGAAGGCAGCCATGAGTACAGACCCAGCTGGGTGCTAAATGGCATCATATAATAATAGCACAAATTCTTCAGAATGAGGGACAAAACATGTTTCAAATCTGATTTCAAGTTTTTTAATACTGCTTGTTTTTTTTTTTACTTAAAATTGATGTATTTAAAGATATGGCTCTCAATTAGCTATCCTGTGAAGGAACGTTTTTACATTTATGCACTTCATAGTTTGATTTATGTTAACTCTGTGAGACACAGTAAAAAGTATTTTATTTTAATTTTATCAATCCAACAACAATTTACATTTCTCAAGTACCATATTTAGTCATGAAGTGCAGTCATAAAATGCATTATATACATTTTTGTTCTGATTCTTCACTCTTCTGAAATATCCCACTTCTACTTTATTGGATTGGTGTCTCTCTCTAACATAATACTATAAGGTCTTGGCTTTACTATGTGAAGTGAGATGACTTATGTTGTAGTGGAACAGTGCTTCCAGAAAACTGGCATGTCGACACCCATCATCCTTATGCTATCTGAATACTTAATTTTTTTTGGGGGGGGGGTTGTTTTTTATTTTGTTATTCATGTGCTTATTTTGTTTCCTTGTGTTGGTATGGATGTGTGAATAAATGTCAGTAAAGCTCCGAGGGGTCTCAAAAGACCATGTAGCTGACAAACAGACCAGGATAGAAACAGCTAAAAAGAACCACATAGGTCTCTGCCATGACACATGATGGTTTGTCCAAATGCTGGAGAAAGAGATGGAATTGAGGGCCCAGGAAGAAAAAAACAAAGATGAGACCGCTGAAAATGGAGAAGTACTTTCCAAAAATTGCAGAAATGCAAAGTGTTCTCAGTGTCCAAAGAAGAAGAAGCTGTCCTGAAAGGTCCCACTTCTATTCTGTCTTTCTTTCATTTCTTTCTTTTTTTTTTTTTCATTTCTTTCTTACGTTTCTCTCTTATATTTTGTTATTACATTTTAAAAAATGTGGAAAATTTCACACATAATAAATGTAAATCACTTACCAATTTTAGGAATGACAGTAGTTACTGTTGTATGATTTTTACGCTCCACTGTGTAATCTAGAGAGCACAGAAAAAAGGGACAAATTAACAAGCAAAATTAAACATTTAGATTTTTGTCTATTTACAAAAAAACAAACACTAAATAGTATATAATCATTACTGTAGGTGCAGACTGTTATGTTCTCCAAATCCACAGCTGCCGAGTCACAGAATATACACACAGTGTTGCTGTTCTCAAGGACACGCATGAAGCATCCTGAGGAATGAAAAAGAAAAAATAATTTTTCATTTTTTATTGATTTCTCATTTTTCCCTTTGATATTATCACATCCACAAAATGTTCATTTCATCCTGCAAAAATCACACTCTTTACACATTTAAATGGTTTAGAAAGCTTGTTTTTCTTCCCAAGGATAAAGTTAGCATGAACACAAGGCCAACTACAACCTATTCATTTTTACTTCTTGCATGCACGAGTCAAATGATGCTGTTTTTTTTCACTCACATTAACAAACTCAAACTTTCTCTATCGTTTAAAGTACAGATATCAAATAGGACTCAAAACAACTGATGTTTGTATTGAGGATGTCACTCATAACCTGTTCTACTCATGAGTAAAGTCTCTCGATTTATTAGTGCTCAACTGATTTCAGGGGTTGGTGAGTACATGCTGGTTCTTTATTTCCATTCAAATACCATAAAACCATAAATGTGTTTAACTTATCACTCTTGATACCCAACTGGACACAATAAAGGAACTACTCTACTTCCACTCGGTTTGATTGTTGCTGTACTGCACTTGCTGTCAGACTTATTGCAAGTTACACATATTGCTGAAAAACTGACTAAGCTTTTGCTACTGAAGACCACACTTATACAACATGTTTTGCAGTGTTATTGTAAAATCACTAGTTACGAACCTCTAGTATAAGCAACAGCATTAATCAATCCAAAGGTGACTCACAGCTTGATAAATTAATTCTGAGCCCATACGCTGTTTCAATCTAACTCACTGTGTCTCTTCAATTCGATCAAACACTAAACAGTCAGAGGCTCTGCTTTATACTCAGCGTTGAGAACATCCTTTCACTCCGACTAATCTCACACTGGAGATAATAATGATGCTACAAGGTCAGAACTCTCAATGTGGTTCTGCATAATGCTGACAGCCCCAATCAAAGCTGTTAGTAAGTCACTGAAAACATCCATGTTACCTGGTTCACAGTGAGTGTCATTGGAGCAGGAATTATTGGCTCTCTGTTTCTCGCCGCAACACTCGAGGGAGTTCTGATGTAGGGCCTGTAAGCAGCACACATTAGCAAATCAGCGTAACCAGAACAAAAGCACACACTGGACACACTTTGGCTCGGTGAAATCCATTTCCTACCTTAGTTACAGGTGTCTCAGGTCTGATAAGAATCACAGTGGCAGCCAAGACCAAAAGGAATGACAGAGCCATATTCAAACCTTTGGAGATCAAACAGACAGGAGTTAGATGTGCTTCAATTACTTGGACTAGGCACACAGCAGGACGCATGCCTTTGCACATTTAATCCGACAGGAAAGAAGAATGATCGAGCAAAACACCCCATAATTATAACAGTTAATGATCCTGACTGGTTAGATGTTTATCTGAGGTGTTGTACAATTAAGATTACTAGAACAGTTTCAATACCTCTCAGGACATTATTTAGGGATTCAACGGAAATGCTAATTTACATTATCATTTGAGCTGAGTCTTGTAGAAACAAAGTCTTTCTTCTCCACGTATGATATCGATAACCTTTGATAACTGCTCATAACTTTGCTGTGTCTTGCAAAGCTATGTGACAAGTGAATCTTTGCCTTGATTTAAAGCTTATTTACAAGTTTCGCTCCTCTCCATGCATCACAAAAACTGTTCATTGTAATGTCTAAATGGGTCTAGACAGATAAAATTATTTCAAACTGCTTCACCTCACAATATTGCATTATGTTTCAGTTGACAGACGGAGTAATTTGTCTTATAAACATTCAAAAACAGATACTCTGGGAAGACCATGTTAAAAATACCTGTGGTTTCCTATTATATAATATAATAATCTAACCTTTATTGATCCCCTTGGGGAAATTCCTTCTCTTCATTTGACCCATCTTATTCAAAGTTAACCTTAACTATACATACTAGGAGCAGTGGGCTGCCCCGGTGCAGCGCCCAGGGAGCAGTCAGGTGTTAAGCGCCTTGCTCAAGGGCCCACAGTGGTGGTGACTGGGACAAGCGGTTGCTCTGACTTTCCCACCTCAACCTCTTGCCAGTCTGGGGACTTGAACCGGCGACCCACCGGTTACAAGTTCGCTTCACAAACCACTAGACCACCACTGACCATTGCCTCATTGCATGGTTATGAAAATGACCCGTGAACATCAGAACATTCTCAGTTCTTTAGACCCATGGGCTGTGTCCATCTGCAAATCTGCACTATGGCTCCACACGGAAAACAATTATGAGAGGATTCGAAAAATGTGATTGTGAGTATTCACAAAAAAATCGGTGACCAACTAAAAATCAGCTGCAACAGTAATAAGCAGGTCCAGATTGAGTCATAGTACCACTAATCAGTAATGGCCTAAAATTATGCCATAGAAAGCGTGCTACTTTCAAAATCTACCTCTGAAAAACAAACAAGCAAGTGCTTCAGATATGGCACAGTGATTAACTATCTCTGTGGCAGCTCACACGGTGTGAAGGACATTGCAAAGTGTGGACCTCTATAGATAGCAACCAAGAAAAATTCCTTGCTTGCTCTTTGGCACTAAACTGCAAGATTAAACTTTGCTAAAATGCATGAAACAAAGCCTGATGAATGTTGGGAGCACATTCTTTGGTTTGCACCAGATGGGGTCCAGCATGTTTGGCTTGAACCTGGTCAAAACTGCCACAGTGAATGCATAGTCCTGACAGTGAAGCACAGAGGTGGCAGTGTGGGGCTGCATAAGTTGGGGAAATTATATTTACAAGGTTACAATTTCATTTAGCAGACGCTTTTATCCAAAGTGACGTACATAGGTAGGTAGGCGGGGCAGCATTAATTAGACCTTGCCTAAGGGTCCTCAGTGGATACCTGCACCCTGACCGGGATTTGAACCACCGATCTCCCATGCCAAGGTCTGGGATGTTAGTCACTGAGTTATCCAGCTGCTATTTCAAAATGGTACCATGAATGTCTGTGGATTAACCAAAATACTGGCTGACAACTGATGAGTCTCAGTTTGCTGGAGCTTGGCAGAAAAGAACATTCCAGGATGATAACAATCCAAAGCACACTGCCAAAATCACACAGGAGTTTCTAAAGAAGAAAAACATGAAACCTATGACCTGGCGAAGTACGCTGCCTGACTCAAACCCAACAGAACAGCTTTGGAGTATTGTGGAGAGAAGTGTTGAGCAACACAACCCCTCCAGTAAAAATCTGATAAAAAATAGTCTCTGAAGAACGGCAGAACATCTCTTCAGAAATGTAGTTTCTTCTGTGGCGAGGAGGATCGAGTCTGATGTTAAAAATGAAGTTAGACATACAAGGTGCTGAAAAAATAGAAGATTTGAATCTGGGTTGTGCTCTTACTTTTGTTGCACTGAGTTCCTAATAAATATAATAAATAATGCTATTACTGTAAGGTGATACCATTCTGAGCCATTTGCAGTTTAAGTGATATTGTTATATACTATAACTTGGAATTTACAATACAATTGATTGAAGTTAGGTTAAAAAATCACGTTGTTTTCAAACTGTACAAACCCACAAACGGTTTAAGTGTTTACAAGAAGCAGTCTCACTATGAATACTGCACAGAAACAGGCCACTTTTACAAAACTTTTAACTGTTGCAGCTGACGCTTCATTTTTATTGCAAAAACATAATTTCAGGAGCAAAACAACAACAACAATAACAACAACACAGCTAATGTATGAGAGAACTACAGGCAGCAGCTAACGTCATGATGAGGTGTTGAGCTAAGCTAGCACCTGTCACTGATGAAGTTAGACGGTGACTGAGCTAGCAGTCGGAGCCTAAACACCAATGTCAGCGTTAGAGGTTTAAATCTGTCTCACATTATCAGAAACGTTTACGGCCACAGAAGCTGGAGACACAAAAAGTTCACTCACCAGCCAAACACTAGGCTTTGGCCTGACCAAACTCCTAGCAGCGGTTTAGTCAGCGGCACGTCTCGTCCGCCGCAGAGCTGTTAGCGCACCGTGGCTCGGATCTGTTGGCAGATTTGTCATCAACACACCTCTGCAGCTCCGCCACAGACAGACGAAGCGACAGACAGCAGCAGCTCTCAGATACCTGCTCCCAGTTAGCATGCACTCATCCGAGCACGCTTTTCACAATAAAACCAACGGGACGCTTTTCACAATAAGAGTTGAGGGAGCGCAGACTGTTATAGCTCTTAATTTGACAGACTGAATAAATAAATTGATTACACGGGAACAGAAAGGTGATATAAAAAAAATCAGAAACTGCAAAAATGGTAAATAAAATAAATAAATGAATAAAAAATAAGATAAATAATAACGGCAAGTGTCAGTAAAACTAATTAAGTTAATAGTCACTCATAATTACTATTGAAAGTGAAAATATTTATTTTTGATGTGGCTATTATGTCCAGTTTGTTTTTTTTTTTTTTTTTTTTTACAGTCAATGTATAAATGAATACTTTTTTTCTGTGATTTTACAAGTTATTATCTGTAAC
>OMNN01103357.1:82391-92907 GCA_900302755.1 Chromis chromis
GGTCTGTAACACTATAAAGAAATACGTTACCATTTTTTAATACTTAATACATAGTTTTTCCTCCAAATAATGGCAGATATCTGTTAAAAAATATTTTTTTACTGATTTAAAATCAGCAAAAAGATGGGGAAATAGTGTTGTTTTACTGTCAAATGTTTTTAAAGAACAAATTAGCATTTGTAAAAATACTTTTTTTTTTTTATCAGGACATTATTTACAGTTTTGGCTTATATATTATCTTTAATTTAACAGAACTACATTCTAAAATCTGTATTTAAAAAAGCATTTAAAAAATTACAGTTAAAAGTTAAAAGTCTAACTAGCTGACTGTCATGTTAAGCTAATAACGTTATGCAGTATTAGCTTGCTGTAGCACTAGCTAGCTAGCTTGAGTTATTAGCTAGGTGTAGACCAAGCATCTCTGCTGGTTGGTGATGGGACATTATGTTTATTTCAGGAATTTAAATATCAATGATAATGAAGTTATAGTGAAATTATTTTGTCCTAGGTCCATCAATTCTAAATTAAATAGCGATAACTGAACTGTATTTATTTTTTTAAATCCAAAATAATTTCTTAATGTGTTTTCTAAATTATTTTGAAGTTAAAGATTTATGAACATGTTTGTACTGATCAAAATGACTCATGAGGTAAGGTAAATAGACTTCTTGGTGGGCATCTTTTCGCATCTTACCCAGCACTCTAGCTCCGATAAATACAATGTATAAGTAATTAAATAAATAATTTGCATTTTTGATTCAGACATTTTTAAGGATTTTGCAATAAAATTGAATTTCATTATTTTAAAAAGTGTAAACCAACTGATCTTCTCTTGTTTTTTCACATGTTCAGAGAAGTGAAACACTGGTTCAAGCTGTTCTGTCAACTCATGCTGTCCATGCTGGCATTTTTAAACCCATTACACCGTGAATCTTGAGCTGTAGCTTGAATTTAAGACATTTGTTGCATTTGTAGCAGGAAAAACACATTTGCCATGAAGCCAGTATGTGCAGGACCATGGCAGTGAGTCTGCACCTGAATAGAATGCAGCCATTGATTGATCATATTGGTTACACCTGTGTTTAAAATATGTATGCAATGTGTACAGTAAATTTGGTTAATTTTAATTTAGGCAGTAAAATAATAAAGCTGAGAAAACTGGCCTAGATTTTGACTCGGCTCCTACAACGCACTGCCACAGAACAAGCAAATAATGCAGAGTCTACCTTAGTTATTCTTGTACTTTTGTGAAGCAAATTTCTTTTCTTTTGTTTTTTAAACGCAACTAATCACACTGGTTCTTTTGGCCCCTGTTAGGCTGGGGCCTCAGGGCAGTTTCACCACTTTGTTAATTCAGGCTGATGGACCCCTTCAAGATTATCCTGTTTTGTCAGCTATGTTGCTTTTACACCTGAAACTAACTTCTTCCCCACCTGAGGATATGTTTAAAAATAAATATTGATAGAGGCATAGAGTCCACAAATTAAATTAAAAGCTCTCCCAATAAGACAAAAAAATCCCTCTATGTTTGATGTTAAACCTATATTCTGAGCACTACCGAGCAGTAGCAGTGACTTTTTCGACGGTCCCTGAACGCAGCGTAGCCCCGTTCTGACACTTCAGACGGCGGGAAATTTAAATACTCTTAAATATGTTTAAAGCTAGTTTTTAACAGTCACATCTTCGTCCCGTCTGTGTGAACAGTGAGTTATTTTTGTTATTTAATCGACCTTAACCATCGTACTGCTAAATTTAATATAGCTAGCATAGTGTTTCCTTGAGATTTGACACTTGATGCTAACTAGCTAGCTAACTAATTAGCATGACTCCAACAAATCTTTCAGCTGCTGTACTGAGGCTGTGAAGATGACATAGCTGCATTAAACTGCGGCTAACTTGTTCTCTTCACCAACAGGTGATCAGGAGCCATGAACCACGTAAAGAATATAAAGGACATGCTGAGCATCCCCACTGGAAGCAGGTGGCTAGCTAAAGTGTACTTTAACTTGTTTTATAAATACATGGTTTGGTTGTTTACCAACTGTATTGCTTCACAATTAAACTGTGCTTGTGTTTTTCTTCATTCATCCAACATTTGTGGGGCAAAACAATGAACAGGATTGTTGCTACCAGCGGCTACTCCAGTTTAACAGACTCTCAGTTCTTCTTTGGGTCTCAGTGTTGGCCTGAAAATTCTCAGGGCGCCTCTCAGGATATGAGTTTGTCTTCCAGGAACTCACAACAAAGTTCACAGGAGGTGAGATCTTCTTCTTGCAGGTGGTACTTGATCAGTCAGTAATGTCCTCTTGTGACCGGATGCATAAAAGCAATCCAGCTGACTTAATGGCATTATTATGTACATGTAGGCTATACTTAGGTTACAGATGGTCTTCAAAAGCAGTCTAATGACAAAGGTATTGCTGTACAAATTTGCAGGTATGTTATGCTCCAAGTGATGATTCATATCCGTAAATAGCAGCACAATAACATCATACAGGCCTGAACAGAGTAAATGCAATCACCATCTCAACTACAACACATAACAAGCTGTTTGTATTTGTGTGGAAATGTACCATACTCCATGAGAGATTTTGCTGTATCTGTTAATCTAAGATATCACTGTGGTTGTATTCTCCATATTGCAAACCAGTGAGGAGGTGTGCTTTATGGTGGTACTGGATTATTATTGTTTGTATTAAAGGGCGGCATTTACATGTTCATAATGCCATGATACAACATAGTCTGATATGTGTGTATGAAACCACTATAGCTTTGGTTAATAAAACGTAACATAACTATAGAATCATGAGTGCATACAGGTTTATTAAGAATCTCTGATGTGAAAAATAGTTATGCTATATCTCTTTATGTTTCTTCTCTGTATTTTGTCACTGTTTAGGGGAGTGACCCAAAATTTTCAAGCAATTATCACACTAAACCTCTCCTGTTAGGAAACTTGAAGGACAAAAACAGAATTTCTGGAATACTGGATAAATTCGAAGAGGACAGGAAAAAGGCAAAAGAAAAAAATGACAGGTATGTCTTTTTTTTAATCATGTGAAACACGCAACTCTGGTTGAATCCATATTTGTGTGATAACATTAAAGTAGTCCTAATTACCCGTGATTATATTTTACAATCTGTTTTTTAATTTTAACAGTGACCTTTTAGCCAAAGAATATCAACACATCAGAGAAACTCTCAACAATGTAAGTGATGACAGGCAGTTTTACTAGATGTACTTACTTTTTCTAGATGTAAAATGTTTAAATATAAATACTGTTTTTTCAGATTCAACAACTGGTTGTTGGCACTGAGAGAGATACAGCTGTATCCCAAACAATTAATGAAAAAATTACCAATTTTGCATCAACATGTAAGTTTGTTAATGAAGTGACTTTATGTTTTTGTTGAAACCTTTAAAGTTTCTTTTTGTATACTGTAGATCTAATTCATTTAATAATAATAAAAAACAGGCAGCAAATATTTATCATTACCAGTAGATGGTGCTGTTTGTCCAGTGATTAAACACTGGTCCTTATCATTTCTATACATTTTTCTCTAATTATCTGTGTTTTTATGGATTTTTACAATGTATTGACTTCAGTGCAAACTGTTCTTTACTTACCTCTATGCTCAATCCTTTTATTCACTCATCCCAGTACAAATGAGTTTAAACAGCTTCCAGAGTGACATTTCACAGCAGTTTGAGACTTTGGTGAATAAAGTAAACTCCCAGAAAGAGGTGATGACAGAGCTGGAGGAAAAGCTGCAAAAGGTGAATAGTATGTAGATTATTCTGTAGGTATCTCCATTTTCACTGGTGTTAATGGCTAATAAATGTTTCTGATTAATGGTAAGTATAACTATTAATTTTTATCCTCTAGAATGGAGAGGCCACAGCAGAGCTTGACTCACATCTACAAAGCTTAAAGAATAGCCTGGAGTGTCTGAGAGAGGAACAGGAAAGAGAGGGACACATGCTGGAAGAGGCCCTGAAGCTGCTCAACACTTTAGTCTCAGAGCATTCAGCCAAATCCAGCTCTGAGGGAGCAATGGACAGCGCCATCCAGACGTCACCAGCGCTGGAGCAGTCAGTGTCATCCAATATCCTGCAGGTTAACAAGCTTGATGGCACACAGCTTGCTTGTGCATCATACAACCTTGAACAAAATCAAGTTGAAGTCGCCCCTCAGGATCGCAGCCACATCATCATGCAGCGCAAATTCACCGTGAGAGGCCATAGGAGGCGCAAAAAGAGACCACTGGTGCCCTCACAGAGGAGGAAGTGCACAGCCTCAGATGAAAACCGTCGACCTCTCATGAACTCTAACAAACAGAATGTTTCAACATCTCTCCGCCAGCACTGTAATCTGGACATCGTATCCAGCCAGGACAGTGTTAACCCAGACAGTCTGATACCGCTGAACAGGGACACCAAATCCAGTGAAGCTGCAGGATGTTTGATCAACCCTCTGAGCTGCTGGTCTCAGGACAGCAGCAGCTCTGTGAGCCCTGAGGGAATCCAGCCCATCTTAGAGAAGCTTTCAACTGAGTCCACCAAGATGAAACCTGCATCCTTCTGGCAGTTGTTTGATTCTGATTTTGACTGATTTAAAGGATGAGCAAAGAGCAGTGAAGTGTTTGTCTTTATATTTTTGGGAGCAAAGGGGAATAAAAGCCCCAAATATTTGTATTTATGATTAGTAGTTACTCATGTTCTACTGGGAAGTTATTCTGTGTTTTTGAGGAATTCATACAATGCTAAGTATTTTTTGCCTCATGCATGCAGCAGAAGAGCTGTGGAGGGATGTAAAAGAATGAGTTCAGGGCTGCTTGACCCACAAAACATTACATGCATTTGAATTTTTAATTTTTTAAAAATTTTTCCTGCATACTTAAAAAAAAAAAAGTACTAGTTACATATCTTCGCTGACTTTTTAAAGCTAATTTATTCTTATTTATACTTCTGTCTTGGCACTGAAAATAGACTCAAATCAAACAAATACCTGCTGTATAATTTCTTTGACACTTGAATCCTGAATGTGTAAAAATACATTGTATTCTTGTCTTAGTAAGTGTAAATAATAATTTCAGGTGCTTAAAAGTACTTTACAGTTTTGTGTTCATCTCACTTCCTCTACATGTCACCATTAAAGACCTGGGTTTTGTTCCAAGGTTTGGTGTTTTTAATATTTTGCCCCGTTTATTCCAGTGAGGGCAGACTTAATATTAGAAACACATCTCTATATAATGCAATACATTTGAAAAGGACCAAACTACATCCTCTAATAAAGCTAAACTATTAACCTTTTCAAAACAGTTTCAAACAAAGCCAAACATTATATGAACGTTGTACAAGGGATACAAAGACTGTTAATAGTTATAGGTAATAGTCAGTGTACATTTAAATTCATACCAACAGTAACAACGTACAACATAAAGTGCATATTTATTTGTAAAAACAGTTACATATTTTTGTTCTGCTTAAGCAAGCATAATGATAATCATTTCTGTGGTATAAAATATAACATTTTTATACGTCATGATGACAACTGTGGCCTGAGGTATTATGTTTTTGGTTTGTCCACATGCCCCATACTTGTAAATGTAATGTATGATGAACTCTTTGAAGGGAATTTCTTCAAATCTGACACAAATGTGCACTTTTAGTTTAGAATAAACTGATCAGATTTTAATAATCGAAGCTCAAAGGTCACTGTGACCTCACAAAACGCATTTTTAGCTGCAGCTCAAGAATTCATAGGCTACTTATGACAGCATTTCACACAAATAGTAGGATAAAGTGACGCCGTGATGGAGTTCTATCCAAAAGGTCAAAGGTCAAGTCTGAACAAACACTGATGTAAACTGCAATTTAAAGCACCAGCGGTAATTCTAGTCACATATGTACCAAGTCTGCCACTGTCAACTTAATAAAAAGCTTAAGTATTTGTCCACACTAGAAGTCTGCCATTATAATCATGACTTGTGCCTTTGAAAGGAAATCCTCGTCTGGTGTTGCTAATAATACTCCACATATGCGCTACACAGCTGCAGGTTTTGAGTAATCCTCCCTGCAGATATTACACAATAAAATAAGAAGCAACAAAAACAGTGTATTTACAAATTACTTTTCTGGCTACAGATGTGCAAGTCAGCCAATAACCACAGACTCTCTTCCATGCAGAGCACTAAGACCTTTTCTGCTTGAAAAAAAAAAAGAATGCCATTGGCCCAGCAATAAGTGCATTAATCATTAATTTCCTTCACTAATTCTCCCGCACAGACTTTGATCTGATTGACAGCAGTGTCACAGTTTTACTAAGTCTGCGGGTGGGGATGTGAGTCCCCTCGGGTTGAGATTTGCCACTAAGCAGACATCATAATTGTCATGCATCAGAGTGCGCCGAGCCACCACTGTCCACCGGTTCTCCCACGGATCCAGCTCCAAAATGTCCTTTGTTATATCATCATGACGATCTAAGGGGAGTTAAGAGGCAGAAGATCAGTACAGTCACATAGAGAGAAATTTCAGAACTCTTTTATATAGTGGGTATTCTGTCATTACCTGCTCCTTTGTAATATCCACAAACATAAATCTTCCCTCCCACCACTCCTGCATTCGAGGCGTTGGTACGCAGTGAAAGCTGGGAGCACGGGAGAGGAGGTCCTTCCCTCCAGTAATCTCCGTCTGGGTTGTAGATCTCCACAGCATCGAGGCAGTGACGTGACTGACCGCGATCCACACCCTCACACCCAATACCTCCTGCAAAACAAGTCACCAAAACCATCTTTTTAAAACAAATTCTGACAGAAACCAATGCAGTCAATTCACCTAGCAAAATCATTATCTAATAATTCCCAATTAACTGAACAAAGTGTCCTACCCATAACATAAATTTCCCCATTGAGTGCCACAGCACTGCAGCGGTACTTTGAGTACTTCATTGGACCAAGCTCTGTCCACTTGTTTGTGTTTGGATCGTACTCCAGGAGGCGGTTACTAAGACGGTCCGGCTCATCATCCGTCCGGTATGACTGGAAGGTAGAAACGGAGGGAGGGTGAGACAAAGCAGAGCAGGTGCAGTCAGAGGAGAGTCATATACAAACAGAACTCTTATTAAGTCTAATTGTCTATGTTTTTTATGTGTTTGGATAATTGCTGTGTAAAGATGTGTTTTGCTTCACCTGTGGGCTTCGACCACCCATCACATAAAGGCGATCTTTCATTGTGACCACACTGTGATAGGCCAAAGGCATTGGCAGGGGTGCTGCACTCCTCCAGGGTCCACCCTGCAGAGACCACCGCTCCACACAATTTGTGATGAGAAACTGGTTCTTCAGCTTCATCTGCCCTCCCATTAGGTACAGAGTGTCACCCAGAGATCCCAGAGCGTAAGAATCACGATACTCTGCTGATATCAGGCGCTCCCAGCTTCCCTGGGCTTCCACTTTGTACCTGGAAACCCAATCAGACAACAATCAGTTATGTCTCTGCATCATGCATCATCAAATGTGTCACCTCTTTCTTACCTGTAGATCTCAACGTTCATGTCTTTCTGGCGGGCCATTCTTCGTGCGCTCGCCTCTCCTGCCACAATAATGTCATTTCTTTCAGTCACAACTCCACCACACACATATCCCAGAGCTTCTCCATAGCGAGGTGAGGTGATGTAGTAGGTTCGGCCTGTAGACGGGGCGTAGCAAAAGCTGCGCTCAGCAAAGTTGCCATACCTTGACCTGATCCCGCCGCCGTCATTACCAACACAGAGCAGCAGGTCTGTGGTCTCCATGCCATAGCGCAGCTTTAGTTTGCGCGGTGCAGCTGAGGGATGCATCGCTGTGGCCTGCAGCGCTTCGTTCATTATCTCTAGACATTCAGCATCAGCCAGCAGGGCTGTGTTCCTCTTCATCGCCTCTCTTAAGTACTCAGGGTTGATGAGCGGCAGACGAACCTTCCTCAGGAGCTCTGGAAGGTGCGGACTACGGACTTCTCCATCCATCAGAGTACTGTATTTGACCCAACGAAGAACCACGTCCAAGATGGTTTCTTCTCGTGAAACATTCAGGTCATCAGAGGTCAGCAACTTTCCCAGCTGATGAGCCTCCAACTCGAGGATCTCCTCACTGTGGCAGACTTGGACAAAGTTCTGCCTGAGGAAGCGTTGAGCGTGGTCAGCCAGCTCTTCTGCACCTAGGTCACGGGCAAAGTAATACACACCGAGGCAGTTGGAAGCATCCATGTTCTCAGTCATGTGCTGCTGACAGCGAGTGAAGACGTCGTCCATCTGCAGCAGAAACGCCGCGATGGAGATGCCCTGTACATTGGCATTAGTGAGAGGAAGATCTGAACAGTACATGTAGTTCAAGAGGAGGGCCAGGCTGTCTGCAGGGGTGTCACGCAGGAATATTTCTCTGTTGCTGCACTCGCGCAGGCCGCATGTGAACATAACGCGGAAGTATGGACTGAAGGCGGACAGAACAACTCTGTGACAGGGGAAGCTGATGCCCTCAGCAACCAGCACCACATCTGTCAGATGCTCAACCTCCCTCATCTTCCTCAGCTGGTCGAGCAGCACCAGCCCATGTCTGGCAGTAAGATCCATTTTGAGTAAAAATGTTCACTTAAGGTAATATTTACAAAGATACACAGGAGGTTTCACACACCTCAAACAAATGGTGAGGCTTGTCTCTGGAAAACAAAGGGAAAAAATAAAGTTATTGGTTATATCACACTGCAGTTTCATAAGCACACAGTAGAGTGAAATCTTTCTAGACTATAGTCAGCTATGCCAAGTCTTGATTTTGCAACATCTTATTTTGCAATCTCAGGTTTCATGGCATAAAAAATTTAATTAAAAATAAGTCATATTTCAATCAGGATCAAATTAAAAGCTTATTAAAACAATACAAACATCCTGATAATGCCAAACAACAAACCAAAGGAGCTTATTTTTCAGAAATCACCATTTTAATGAGCTAAGTTTGCTAATTTAACAAATATTGTGTATATATGCACTCTTACAAGTTAGTACAGTAGATCATGCAACATTCCTTCTGAAAAGTCTTACCAAGATCTGCTTTCTTCGGCCTAAAAGACCAGTAAATATCCGTGTTTTTCAACAGGCTACATGTGTTGTTGATGTTGCTGAGTGTGCCGGGGTTAGAGAGGTCTGAGCAAATGCAGGGCAGAGTTATGTGCCCCCCTCCACTGCTGCTGCCCTCTGAGCTGCAGTCCCAAAATAGACTGTTGCTGCAGACAGTAACTGTGTCAGAAAGGTTTGAGTGATCAGGAAAGAGAAGGTTTTGAAGCAGCTACATTGACAAATGTTATGATCCTAATTTTAAATCAGATAATGACGCATTAGCATTATATTGCACTATTTTTGAGATAGTTCTTGTTTCCAGTGTGTTTGCCTCGGTCACGTGCCTGCAGCTCTGGAATGACTGAAATATTGCTCCCAGCTCGGATTCAGATTTCATGACGGCACTCTCTTAAAGACCCAGCATGTACTGTGTGTCCACGTGATTAAAAAATGTTCCCTCTTAAGTTTGATCTTTAATAAAACAGTACATTCTGTGAAATAAATGTCTTTATATATCTAACTTTATTACTGGCCACAGGTGAATTTTCAATGAAAATCTCTTTTGAATTTGACACACTTGAAGCAGTTTTCATAAGTTGCCTGCACCAGACTTTACCCATGTAATATTTTATGGTTCATTAGCTTCATTTTTGTTGTTGAATGGAAAAACAATTGGTGAATTTCAGCAAAGTTAATCTTTTTCCCCTTTCAGGCCCTAATTGCATCCTTTGCTTGTTGCAGTCAGTCATTACTGCCCACGACATCCTGACTGTAGTTAACCATTAGGTGCTATGGTGTACATATGCAGATGCAGTTGTTTTGACAGTTGCGGTGCAGCAACTGGTTCTGGAGGACAGTTCCTACTAATTATGAGTCTTTGAAATAAATCTGTGCTGCATATTAAAAGACTAAAAACACTTTAACTTGCACAGAGTTTGACAGATTCATGCCAATGGATTCTACACACAGATTTGGGAAATACAAAGTGGAGAGAGAAGTGCTGGATGAGCAGAGACTGGAAGATTTAACACAGAGAAGAACATACTCTGACATCCATCGTTCTCTAACTGAGCAGCTTAAGGATTCCTTAAGGTAAGGCAAACTATGATTTTCAGGACTATGCTGCTTACTTTACTGTACTTGACATATAGTTAAGTTAGTTCAGTGAATGCAGTGTGAGAGTGAGTGGTTGGTGGTGGTCGGAGGGGCCGATGGCGCAGAATGGCAGCCTCGCTTCCGTCAGTCTACCCCAGGGCAGCTGTGGCTACATACGTAGCTTACCACCATCGGGTATGGAGTGAATGAATAATGCAATTGTAAAGCGTCTTTGAGTGCCTTGAAAAGCGCTGTATAAAACCAATATATTATTATTATTATTGTTATTATTATTATTATTATTATTATTATTATTATTATTATTATTATTA
>OMNN01103361.1:0-20457 GCA_900302755.1 Chromis chromis
AAAGAGCTAATCTTGCCATCTTGCTGGGTGGGGCTCTCGGTGTCATTTTTCATATTCAGAAGAAGTTCCTAGCTCAAACATGCATGACTGACTTAAACCAAAATGCCATATGTTTAATGTGGAGTGATTTTACAGTGGATAGATAGATAGATAGATAGATAGATAGATAGATAGATAGATAGATAGATAGATAGATAGATACTTTATTTATCCCGAGGGAAATTCAAGATTTAAGCAGAATAGGTGAGCTGGTGTGCTCGAGCTGCATTGAGTGGGAAGAGATGTGGGTGGTGAAAGGGACTTTATAAGTATAAAGACACATCTAAGCCAATTTAATGCAGATATTGATTATTTTAATGGAAGAACTTCTAAATATGTAACTTTGATATCCAGAGAAGAGCTTTTAGTGGTTTAATCAATAGATTAAACCCCTTTAAAGGGACTTTGAAGAATCCTACACACAAAGGAAGATACCGATTTTTCGATTATTTTATTTTTAAGTGGATGTCTGCTGGTGAACTTAATCACATTTCAGGTTCCTAAAAACGTTCATAAAAGGTTCTTTGATCCTTGCAAAATTATCTGCGGGCAAAAAAAAAGGGATGATATTCATCTTCACTCCATGTTTTTAAACTCGGGGACTTGATGTACTCAGTAGCTGGGTGATTCATTTATGTATTGATGTGGGTCTTATTTACAGACTGGTGTGTTTCTGTTCTTCACTGAAGTTGGTCATCATGATCCAGAGCATGAGGGAGGCACATATGAGATGCAGATTTTGAACAGAATTACACATTTCTGTGGGAATATTTCAGGATCTTATCAGCCTTGAGGGGTTATCTATTGTACGGCCATACCGCCTTGTGGATGCCCGATCCCGTAAGATCTCAGAAGCTAAGCAGGGTAGGGCCTGGTCAGTACCTGGATGGGAGACCGTGAGGGAACACCAGGAAGCCTGGGTGAATGCAGTGTGAGAGTGAGTGGTTGGTGGTGGTCGGAGGGGCCGATGACGCAGAATGGCAGCCTGGCAGCCTGGCTTCCGTCAGTCTACCCCAGGGCAGCTGTGGCTACTGTAGCTTACCACCACTGAGTATGGAGTGAATGAATAATGCAATGTAAAGCGTCTTTAAGTGTCTAGAAAAGCGCTATATAAAACCAATGCATTATTATTATTATTATTATTGTCTTGCACAAATGAAACTTGGAAAGGTCTGATTGGCTCCGGGCGAAGTTTGTTCACACTGATTGGCCCAAAGTTCTTCTTTCTCACAGCAGTCATACATCTTTCTCTCACACTCACTAATGCACCTGACACCTGGGAAGCTGCTAAAACTCTACAACACTGACTCCAACTTGTGATATTAACTAAAAAATGGAGGCAGGTTTCAGTTCCTCCGCCGCTCACCTGAGGTTCCAGACTGGGCCTTAAGCTGTGTTGTTGCATTTGCTCATTTATTTTAACCATATGTGATTTCTCAGGCCTCTTAACCATATTTTTAAATGAATATTTTGGGATTCATGTCAGCTCAGAAAAGAAAGACAAAAGCATGTTTATGGGACAGGTTTAGGGATGATTTAGCCACAATCTAAAAGACCCCCACTGGTGAAAATCAATGTTTTTCACTTGTCAGAATGTCTATACAGTGTTTTTTTTTGCTCGAATATGCTCGAAGCCACATCAAATAATCACCATGGCAGAGCAGTTTCACCTTGAAACTGCCGATGTCAGACGGAACCAAGAACCCATCTCAAGTAGCATCACATCTAAACTATTTTAAGGCAGGAAATGATGGTTTTCATGCAAAATAATTCTAAATATGTAACTTTGCTACCCAGAGTTAAGGGGTTAAATTGATGACTGGCAAGGGGCATTAAAGGATGTGACACTAACGAGGCTTTGTGCAGGGTGTGAGCCTGTCCTGTGAAGTGACTGAGCATCGGGGTGAACTACAAAGGTGTATGATAACATTTTGCACTTTATTTGACAGAAGGACCAGTTTAAGTGCCCGGCGTTCCAATGCTTTCACATCTAATATTAATAGAAGCATTAAAGAGTAAGTGCCATTTTCACAGCGCCACAAAAACAGCAACAACTGTTGTTGTAAAGCTAGAAATGAGCCACAGTTTAAGCTTGGCCTTTCCAAAGGAGCAATAACCAATAAAAGCTATAGGTTAAGTGTCACAACAGCTTCTGTAGTACCTGCAGAGCATTACACTCAACTGGCAGTGGCATAGATCAAGAGTAATACTGCAAAAAAGCATTGCAAAGGGAGCATATGATCGGTATTATATTTTCACATTATTTGTTTAAATGGGCTGAATTATTTGCTTTCATCCACATATTTAAGTGTCTTTCTTGGACACAAACAACCCCTGAAAAGCAAAAAGGTCAGAGCCACCACAAACTGATAGCAGATGTAACAACATGTTCCTGCGACCTCTGAATTAGCATGTGTTAGAGAAGGCGGATACTCATTAGGACAGTTATAGAGTCATATTTTTACTGAGGCGACAGGCTTTCAGCATTAAATAGAAGACTGGGGGTGTGTTTCCCAGTGTGCCTTTAAGACCCGACGGCACTTTTGTGTTTCAAAATGGAGACTCCAGCCCACACAGTGTCATCAGAGCTTAGCCTCCTTAAACTGCGAGGACATAGCTTGTTAAGTCTGCCGCTGACGCTTCTCACTGTCGCTGCTTGCGCTCGGTGAGACGCAGAGATCAGGAGCGCGTTCTGCTGTGGCTGAGTACATTATACATAGTGTCACGGCTCACACAGACCCTGAGCAATTCACTGCATATATTATTTATGGTGTCACTGCAGTGTGAAACTCACATCGTATATTATTCATAGAACCATGACATAACACACACCCTCATCCACACACACTGATGTAGGGGGTTGTTATAATCTGATAAATATACATTAGCCTGCACACACACATTGAGGATCTGGTCACATCCAGTATTAGAGATCATCATCAGGACAAACTTGGTTGAGTGGTGAATGAGTTTGTGCCAGTGTAGCCGGGGTAAAACGTTCATTCATCTTACTTCATATTTAAGAGAGTCGCCTGCAACAGCTCCTGTGTCTGAGGTGCACATCCCGAATATCTACCACAGGCTGCTTTATGAAGCAATAAAGGAAGCGAAGAAAAGCCTTAAGCAGAGATTAGGAGCAGTTGCAGAGCGTGTCAAGCCTTAACCGTGTTCTGGATATATAATCTTAAAAGCACTTTCGTTAACTTGTGAGAAAATATTAGACGCTGTTACATATTCACAGTTCCATTATCTCTTTGTCTTTAGGTCTCCTGATGTAGATTAAATAGAGCACCAATTAAACACGCAGTGAAACCCATAGTTATCCATGGCCAGGCTGCCAAATTGTGATGTATAGTGGATTTTTATTTGACCGATATGTTTCTTCTGGATAGAAATGACATAAACAAGTGACAAAAGACACTAGGCCTTGTGTTAGAGGTGTTTGTAGAACAAAATTGTTTTTTTCTTCTATCCCAAATGTCCCAGTAAGTTATACTATGTTTTGGAGTATTTTAATACACTATAAACTCAAAACAGCTGATGCCGTGGGTAAAATCACAGAGCTTAGTGAACTTGCTGTTAGGATCCATCACTGAGAGAGGGTTGCACATTGTGGTTGCTTGGAAGATGGAGAAAGCCTATAAAGTCATATCCAAAGAATGGTAGTTCAGGAGGCCAACAAGAACCCAAGGATCACCACCAACGGCATTGTGATGAATCTGAATAATTCTGGAACCGACATCCCAACGCAGACACTCCAACAGACACTGAACAAGGCTGGTCTTTATGGACTCTGACCAAGATGGACTCCATTCTTTCAATACACAAAAACTCAGCCGGACAAAGAAGAAGGCTTTTAGTCATCTATTCTTTGGTTGGATGACACAATAGTGGAGTTATGTTTGGTCGAAAGAAAGGAGAAGCATTCAGCCCCCAAGGACACCATCTCCACACATGATGGTGGGAATGTGATGCTAGGGGGTAAATCTCAGGAAATGGACCAGGCAACCTTGTCAAAGTAAATGGCATTGTAAAAAAAAAAAGTGGACAAGGGTAAGATTCTGGAGGAAAACAGTCTGTGGAAAAAAATTCTACCTTGAGCACCAAAGGACCTTCCAATGAGACAATGATCAGAAACATACAGACGAAGCTATCAAGAAGCGGTCGACAGAAAACAACGTGAACATTTTGGAGTCCAGATCCGAACCCCATCAAGAATCTATGGAGGGAACTGAAGACCTTAAAAAACTTGGAGACCATCGCAAAAGAGGGGTGGAACAAAATCCCAGAGGAAATGTGCGAAAAGCTTCTCACCCATTGTGTCTGTGAAGATTCTCAGTCATCCAGGTCATGGTTGTCCTCGTAGTTTCAATCGTAGCATCTGGACTTGGTTGAGTTAGTTCCAAGACATTCCACGTCTCATCCAAGAGGCTTCATCAGTTCTAAACTGACTGGTTGGGAGTTCCAGGTTTTATACTCTTCAGGAACCATTAACACTATTGAAGCTTTTGTCTGACCCCATTATAAGAACTATTATTATTTGACATCCAGACTGTATGTCTCTCTTCCTTTTTACAGACTCTAATAACACACTTAGCATGTGGTGTCTGTAACTTTATAATGATGATGTGTCACAGTTGTTTTTAAAGACACTAAATAGGAAGCAAGCCGGGTGTGAGTCTGTCCGATGAAGGGATATGATTGTGCAGACTGAGCGCTGTGGTGAACTCCTGTGGCGTATGATAGCACATCTGTCATATCTGACAGAAAGGTTAAGTGTCTATGTTACGATAGTTTCTCATCTAATTTTGATAGCAGCGGTAGCCACATGTCCAACGTGGCATAATAATTGCACCAACTGTGGCAGTAGTGCTAGAAAACACTAGCCAGGTATAGCATGAGTTGAAGATATTGTGTAAAGTTCTGTTTATTCAGTGTTATTCACCTGTATCCTTGAGCTCAAACAAAGGTATTGAACTTCTCTCATCCTTATAAAACAGCACACAAGACAAAAAAAGAGAAAACAAACCACCCTTTTACCTCAAGGAAAGTGAAGTCGAGGCTGTGGTTTTCTTTCAGCAAAGCCATTAATGCCTCATGGTTATCTTTAGCTAACACACAGAAAAAACTACAGTCACCTGAACAATGAAATTATTATTTATTAGCTTGATATTATGATGAATATGCTCAAAAGGCACCCCTGCTTTTGCAAGTCAACAAGTTAATTAATATGTGTTCTTGAAGTGTTTGCAACTGCTTTGGATTCCTGTGATACACACAAATAATAAAGTCCCTCTGCAGTCATTGATTAAACCTCTGAAAAGCCATCGGTGTATATTAAAGTTACATATTTTCAGTTAAGTTTTTTCTCCATGAAAATAATGTTCTGCCTTAACATGGCTTAGATCTAACTCTACAGATCTATAAAGTCCCTGACTCTCTCTTCACCTACCCCTCCCCACTTGTTGCAGCTCATCTATGTTAAAACACTGTAAAACTACTCAGAATGACCCGTCCTTTACATCCAAATTTGGTTCCTTAAGCTTGTTACATATGAAACCCTGGACGTCTGAATTCACTTTTTTTGTGTGAAAAAGTCCGTGGTATGATGCAGTTTCAAGGTGGAAATACTCAGCCACAGCCTTAACTGCTTGTTTTACGCATGATGTAGAATATTAAAGATAACACACGGAGACATTAACATGATAAAAGACTTCACTTTCACTACAACGAGACTGTGTCAAATGGGCCCTTCTTAAACTGGCTCAGAGGAGTCACCAGCTGTAGTCAAATCTAGTCACTCACGAGAAGTTAAGAGGACATGCTATTAGGAAAATTTGATTAACACAGCTTTCTACATCACCAAAACCAATCATTCAAGTTGCTGTATGTATGCTTCGAGGTGGGAGAGAGTTTGTTTTACTCTACTGAAGAGAGAGAGAGAGACCGTGGAGGAGGGAGCTCACTGTTTCTTCCTGGTGGTTTTTGCATAATTACACATTTGTTTTTCTAGGGTCAGCGGTAGCTAGCGTTGGTGGCTCATTGTTTTTGTGTTTTTCAGTCATTTTGAGCATCAGGTATTCATCACCTGTTGGCTGGACGGGTGAACAGGGAAGAACAGTTGTCAGCTTGAATTAATGTCGTCTGTAACGGAGGTGAAGAGCTTTCACAGGAGGGCAAAGAGCTTTGACGACTCAGAATGACCCGTCTTTTACGTCCGAATTTGTTACATATGAAACCCTGGACGTCTGAATTCGCTTTTTTTTTTTTCATTAAAGTCAGTGTTATGATGCAGTTTCAAGGTGGAAATACTGAGCCACAGCCTTAACTGCTTGTTTCACGCATGATGTAGAATATTAAAGATAACACATGGAGACATTAACGTGATAAAAGACTTCATTTTCACTACAACGAGAATGTGTCAAATGGGCCCTTCTTAAACTGGCTCAGAGGAGTCACCAGCTGTAGTCAAATCTAGTCACTGACGAGAAGTTAAGAGGACATGCTATTAGGAAAATTTGATTAACACATCTTTCTACATCGCCAAAACCAATCATTCAAGTTGCTGTATGTATATTTTCACAGCAGGTTTTGTCATTTTTCCAGAAGACCTATAATAAATCTAGCAAAGAATCAAAATTTGTGATTGTTTTTGTGACAAAGACGCATGTGTTTGAATGATTGAAGAGTTATATGAGTCATTGGAACTCCATGTTGAAATGATATTCGTGGACTTCTAGCCCTAACCCTCATAGCTAGCTGTACCAAAACCGGGAACTGTATCACTGTTAGTTATGCAGCGTCAACATCACGCCCCTGTCTGTCATGGTTTTGAACATGAAATAATGATACCGCACCGCCGGGCTTCTCAGATATCTGCAGATGACAGATGATGTTTGAAGACAAGTGAGTCTCCTCTTTGTCTGGGCATGCAAAGCAAAAGCCGCGGCAATGTGTTGTAGCAATCCATTGTAAAGTTAGCTGTAAGAACTGAATCAACTGGATTTGGCACGTACTTTTACAGTGTATACAGATACCCTGTGGTTAATGATGTACACATACTCACATACAGAGCATTAATGTGACCGGAAGTACCTGAAAACAAACTATTTTGCAGGAACAGCATGGTGTGTACTCAAGAATGTACAAGACGAGCATCATCATCTGCTATTTTTAGCCGCTGTTGTCGACGGTGTAAAGCCAACACATTACCCTGCAGCCTGTGTCATTCATGTAGTCAGGATTGGACTCTTTCACAATGGTGCATTGAGAGAGGAAGACAGACAGCGGTGCTACAAGCCAACTTAATCACCGTATTTGTATAGCTTCTCATCATAAATATGCATTATTTGTACACATAATGTTTATTTGTTTATTGAGAGTCACGGATAGTTCGTTTCACACAGTCATTATGATTGTAAAACAATAAGCCGGCGTAGTGTTATGTCTGTATATGTTTGCATAATCACCATTTATAATTTGTACACACATTTTTATTTGCTTGCTTCGAGGTAGGAGAGAGTTTGTTTTACTCAACTGAAGAGAGAGAGAGAACGTGGAGGAGGGAGCTTACTGTTTCTTCCTGGTGGTTTTTGCATAATTACACATTTGTTTTTCTAAGGTCAGCGGTAGCTAGCGTTGGTGGCTCATTGTTTTTGTGTTTTTCAGTCATTTTGAGCATCAGATATCCATCACCTGTTGGCTGGACGGGTGAACAGGGAAGAGTAGTTGTCAGCTTAAATTAATGTCGTCTGTAACGGAGGTGACGAGCTTTCACGGGAGGGCAAAGAGCTTTGACATTTGCCTCCCACACCAGTGGCAGTGAGGTGTTCGTCTGACCTCAGGGAGCGATGTTTGTCTTGCCAAACTGTCGCTTCGACATGTGGACAGAAGGAGCCGGGGATCAGCCTTAAGATTTATACTTGTGCACCCAAAAGACAACGTTAGTTCAGGGAAAACGAACATTAACAGTCATTAAAATGAAGCAGCAAAAGTTCGGCTTGGAACAAGGATGAAGGTTAGAATCTGTCCTTGAACCTCATTAGCTGAATAAAGAGTTGAAAGCTCCACATCTGGATGAGCTTTGTGCTTAAAGTTCCTCTACAGTCATTGATTAAACTCCTAAAACCCATCTCTGTGTATCAAAGTTACATATTTAGAAGTCGTTTTCTCCCCATGAAAATAATCTGTTCCAGCCTTAAAATGGCTCAGATGTAACTCCACACTGACGCCTGATATGATGACAAATATATCTAAAGGGCACCCCTACTTCTATATCTCTGTACCTTTGCTTCCTCTAGAACAGGGATGGGCAACTCCGGTCCTCGAGGGCCACTAACCTGCATGTTATAGATGTTGTTGTTGGAAGAGGGAAACATCTATAACATGCAGGTTAGTGGCCCTCGAGGACCGGAGTTGCCCATCCCTGTTCTAGAATGTGCAGCTTAATGAAGTCCCTGCTTTCTCTCACTCACTGCAGCTTGAGCACATCAGCTCTCCTACACTGTAAAAAAAATGTGCTTTTAACTGTTGTTTTACAGATGTTACCCATTTTGTTAAATTACAGATAATAACCAGTAAAATTGCAGAACAAAAGTATGAATTTAAATGTCAACCAAGACTGTAATTGATGTCAACATTTGACTGTAAAATTACACGTTTTCTACTGTATTTAAATCAGCAAAAATATCATTATTTTACAGGTATTTGCTTTTATTTTTTTAATGTATATACATATTAGGACTTGAAAAATGGTAAATAATAAACTGTTTTGTTCATTAACAAATAATATAAGGGTGAAAATCACTGAAAAAAGATTAATTTACATGTACACCATGTAAAACTAGGCCAAACCTGTAAATAATAAATAATCTACATCCAAAATCTGTATTTTTACAAATGGTAATTTGATCTTTTCCAACACCTGACCATAAAATACACTATTTTTACTGTATTTAATTCAGCGAAAGTTATTGCTATTTTACAGATAATTACCATTATTACAAAGAAAAAATATGTATATTAAGACTTTACAGATTTACCTTGTTTTGTTGAATCAGAAATAATATTGAGTAAATCACATATTTTTTTTATCGGTTTACATGTTGACTGTACAAATACTAACTTTTGACAATGTGTGACTGTAAAATGACACAGTTTTACTTTACTTAAATCAACAATGAATTTTACAGATATTTGCTGTTGTTTTCATAGTTTTTACAATTTTTGAACTTTACAGTATTTCACAATTTTTCATATGTCTTTTTTCGACACCCTTGCTGCCAGAGTTTCACTATTTTATAACCTTTTTTAACAGTATAGAGTGTTGCTGTTCCTGGGTTTGTAGTCAGTAATCCCCATATTTCAGCAGAGTCAGACCATTTTTCTCTCACATCGTTTCCCCCTGTAATGAGGAACATTATTACCATTTGGACTTACACCATCCGTTATTTTATGTGTCTTGTTCTGCTCAGCCCTTTTCATTTTTGTGTCTTGTATAATGTGACTATAGACTTTCCATTCCACATCTTTGTGTACATTTATCACAACCAAACTTTCCTTGCAGCACCGTGACAGCCTGACAGCACCGTACTGAAAAAACTGTGACATGCTGTAGCTGAAACTTTATAAGTGTAACTTGACAACTTATTACAGACGGAAAGAGACAGAGCCTGAGCTCAAATGATACAGGAAAGGACACTTGAGAAACTCTGTACTTAAAGTGACACAGAGATACAAGTTTATCCCAGTCTTGCTTTTTTCTTTCAGTCCTGAAGCTAATATATATATATATAGTGGTGAAAGCAGGACTAAAATGTTTTTAGTTAGATAGACGAAAACAAAACAAAAAATTCAAGCTGAATATAAAATGTTTTTTGCTTCTTCTTCTTTTTTTTTTTTTAACAATAATGCTCCTGGAAATAATGAATGCACTGCCAACCTTTGCACACCTTGTCTGCAATTACAGCAACATTTTTACTCTAAACAACATACCTCTAATTAATTTAAGACCCAGGCGTGACCCATGCAACTTAAGATGAAAGAGCCAGTATTCATTTTGTTCAGCCCCTATCCTTGATTAAGGAAAGTAGAAAATCAGGGTTGTTACTGTTAATACTCATCTCTGAATTATGTTGCTACATCTAATGTTTAGTCCACTCTCCTGCAAGTTCATTAGGACTTTTGCATCTTGCATTAAACAAAGAAACATTATTTTCTCATTCTCTCAGCATCAGTATTTACTGTCTTCCTTTTTTTTCCCAGCCGTTTTTCATCCCTCATGTTTCTGTGTGCTCCACTAATCTTTACTCATCTATGAATCACTTGTTTCTTCTGCCCACGTTTAATCCTTCAGTAATTAATAATTATCCCACCTGCCATCCTTTCAGATATGTCTTTATAACCTATTTCCACATGTCCCTCCCACTTTCCATCAATCCGTTCATTAATCTATCTATCCGTCATTGCCTTCACATCATGTCCAATCAAACAAGATCATCTCTCAGCATCAGATGCAGTCTTGGACCAAGTGGTAATCAGATGTACGGTGTTTGTACTCGCCGTTTGATAATCAATAACGGCGCTATTGATGAGTCTACTGTGAAAAGTTGGCTACTGAGCTAATTTGAAAATATAGCTTCTGTCAGGGCCACAGTGATTCATTTTCAGCATCATATAATGGGAATGACACCAATATGATATATTGTTGCAGAACAAACAACAATTACAAGCTTGAAGTCAGGCTAAAAAACTTGCACAGTAGGATATGATTTATACCGAAAGGGAAATAGATAAAACATTAAAATCTCTTGCTTAATTTTGTATTGGTACTTTTTGGACTACCAAAACAGCTCCTACTTTTTGAGACATGGACTCCAAACGACCTCTGAAGGTGTCCCTGTGGTATACCAATGTACACCAGTCAGGCATAACATTATGATCACCTGCCTAATATTGTGTTGGTCCCCCTTATGTGGTCAAAAATGCTCTGAACCATTGGACATGGACAAGAGGACCTCTCAGGGTGTCCTATGGGGTCTGGCACCAGGACGTTGGCACTGGATCCTTTGGGTACTCTGGCTTGTGCAGTGGGGCCTCTGTCAGTCAAACTTGTTCCACTGCATCCTGTTGATGTTGATCAGAATGGGGTCTAGGAAGTTTGGAGGTCAAATCAACATCTTGGGCCATTGTCATGTTCCTCACGATATTCCTGATGGTTTTATGTTTTTGCCAAGTGGTGGGGTGCATTTTCCTGCGAGGGTAGGCCAGTGACATTTGGGATTTCCATTTGCATGAGGGAGTGTTCTTGTTCTGGGATAATGTTTATTTGGGTGTCTAAGTCTCATCAACATGGATGCCAAAATCCAAGGTTTTCCAGCAGAACACCACATAGTAGCAATATGATCAATGTTATTCACTTCACCTGTCAGTGGTCATAATGTTGTGGCTGATCGGTGTATACTGTATCCTTTAAGGCCTGTAAGTTGTGAGGTTTGGTCTCCTTGAATCAGGCTTGTACATCTTGGGAATTTGAGGGCCAAATCAACATCTTGAACTCTTTTGTCATGTCTCTCAACCCATTCATGAACATTTTTTTGCACTTCACCAAGGGCTTCATGGCCCACGTCACTGCCATAAGGTAATACTGAGGACCACTTTTTGTAGGTTCTAACCACCACATACTGGGACGACCACACAAAACATGCTGTTTTGTGGTGACCGGTTGTCTGGGCATCACAGTGTGGCTCCTGTCACTGTTCACTTGCAGCCTGTTACATCCCAGCTCTGCTATGGTTAAGGTAAGAACCTATAACCACATGTTTTTGGTTTAGTAAAGCAATTTATTGCTCAGTGACATAATTAACAAAAAGAAGGTGATAATACTGCAAAGGAAACAGGGCTGGTAGGTGTTGCTGAATCAGTAAACCAAATAAAACCAAAAGAGTTGCAACCTTGCCATGACAAAACAACAAAACAAAACAAAAAACTAAACTCCTTACCAAAGCTTAAAGACATGGTAGCAGATCCCCTGCTCCTAGTGTGGCTAACAAAAAGTAACTAACAAATGGGTGCAGGTGTAAATAATTAACTAAAGCATGGCCCAGTTTCCAGGCAGACAAACGAGTGCCTCAGAATGAATAACCATTTCTTAGTGGCTACAGAAAACACAAGACAACGAGTAACTACTAACTCACAGTCACTAAGCTGTTAGCAGGAGTTACATATTTACATAAAAGACAAAGAGAGGCTAAGACATGAGCTGCTAACATTAAATTACAGCCGCCTTGACGAACAGTTTAGCTCCAGATTTATACCCTGGTGGTGGGATTGCTGCAGTTTGATTGGAAGCCAAGATGACAGGCAGGTAGGGTTTGGAGAATGTCGCAAAGGGTCCACCACAAGAAAGAAGACACACGGCCACCAGGGACTGTAACACTACCTAGAATATATCCCACCTCCTTGACAGGTGTCATTGTAACAAGAAAATTGATGCTATTCACTTCTCTTGTTGGTGGTTTTAATGTTGTGGCTGATCAGTGTAAGAATTGTGGAAAGAAAAATCTTAAGGTGAATAGATGGGTGATTTTTCTGTAGATTTCTTCTTCAGTCTGCTCTTGTTCTTCTCTCATTTAGATCATGTTCATCAGTAAAATATAATCATCTGTATTGGGCTTCTTAGTGCATGTTTTCCCCTGAAGTTGAAATTTTAAATTGTGCCCCGAGGCCTCTGCAGTCCCCAGTGAGTTTTATGCTACAATTAAATGCAATTTAATGTCCCACTGTTAAATAATCAGCCATTTTTAACAATTATCTGTGCAATTCCAGCAAGTTTGTTATATTACTTATAGCACTAAATGACTTTTTAGGCTATTTGTGTATTTATTGCGTTGTGGTTTAAAGTTGGGAGATGAAAAAGGAACAGATTGGGACAGAGAGGCAGCATGAGTCACGATAAACACTATAACCACTGGATTCCTGCTGTCTAAGTCTGGAACAAGAGGAGCTTAAGTGGGAGGGTGAAGTGAAATGGGAGTTCTGGTGCACTACAGGCTCCAGCATTGTACCTGATAGTACAGGGGGGAGAATGAAGAGGTTATACTGATGTGACTTGGGAGGAGTGTGGGAAGGCGTAAGGATATGAAAGACATGTGTGGTAAATTGACTGTGAAGGTGAGTGAGTGAGGTGAAGAGGTGCATAGTGGGTGATATACCCAACAGTGAGTGCACTGATTGGATAATTGGATGACTGGACCTCACCAACGTTACTCCTGTGATGTGAAAAAAGAGCGGTGTGTAAGACTGTGCAGCCCAGTGGGGTCGGAGGAATGGAATGATAGGAGATTCTCTCCAGTAGAAATTTCATCCCGAGGTGTAAGTCACACATCTGTTGCATATCTGTCCGTCCTGCTGCTCTTCCTGGGGTTTCTTCCTTTTTTCTTCTTTTTATGGAAGTTTTTTCTCATCTGAATTGAAGGTCCAAGGAGCGAGGTGTTGTATCTTTTAGGGACTGTAAGGCTACTTTAGGCAAATTTGTGGTGTTGGCTGAAATTTGAATCCGTTCATATCATTGTGTAGAATTTGTTGCACAACCTTTGTCAAAGCCACTCTCTTTAGTTCGCATCTGATTTTCTGTATTTTAATTTTCGAAGAAAGCAGGTGGTTTGTTTAAAGGACGCTGGACAAACATAATTTTACATTAATGTAATTCTACAACACAAAAACATGTATTTGGGGCCCTCTACAGTTCTTGTTAGAACATGCACTGATCAGGCATCACATTATGACCACCTGCCTATTATTGTGTTGGTCCCCCTTATGTGCTCAAAAATGCTCTGAACCATTGGACATGGACAAGAGGACCTCTCAGGGTGTCCTATGGGGTCTGGCACCAGGACGTTGACAGTGGATCCTTTGGGTACTCTGGCTTGTGCAGTGGGGCCTCTGTCAATCCAACTTGTTCCACTGCATCCTGTTGATGCTTGATCAGAATGGGGTCTAGGAAGTTTGGAGGTCAAATCAACATCTTGGGCCATTGTCATGTTCCTCAAGATGTTCCTGATTGTTTGATGTTTTTGCCATGTGGTGGGGTGCATTTTTCTGCGGGGGTAGGCCAGTGACATTTGGGATTGCCATTTGCATGAGGGAGTGTGCTTGTTCTGGGACAATGTTTATTTGGGTGTCTAAGTCTCATCAACACAGATGCCAAAACCCAAGGTTTTCCAGCAGAACACCACATAGTACCAATATGATCAATGTTATTCACTTCATCTGTCAGTGGTCATAATGTTGTGGCTGATCAGTGTATATGCAAAAGTATCACACTCCAGCAAGTTTTCTTTGAATTGGAGATGCATAATTAAGTATAATTCTAACAGAAAATGATATGTAACTCTACAATAAAAGAGTCAGATGCCACTGTAGAATCAATAAAGGTCAGCATTTTTCTTTTTCTCATATGTTCTCATACTGTCAAGAAGAATGAAACTTTGTTGTTACCAAACCAAACTTTTCTTGAATCAATTAAATTCCAGTTTCATGGTAATGTGTAGAATCCAGTGCACATAAAAGCATTCTTTGTAACAAAGCTTTTCATTGAATTCTGAATGTTTTGTAAGTGGTCAGGTTATAAACGGTATGGAGCCCTTGAGAAAGACATGAATCATCACGACTGCAGCAACAATATATTTGCACGTCTGTGTGTTTTCAGTCCAGGTGGTTCGAGGGGCATCGCAAGTCCCGACGTGATGGAAAAAATACTGTCAAATCCGTGGGCTTTGTTCAGCCACGAGCAAATCAAACACACTTACAATGAGACTGTCATCGCTAAAGCAAGAAAAAACAACACAAACAAAACAAAACGTGCAAACTTCAAGGATTTTCACACACCAAATTAGTGTCCAAGTCGAGACCAGTTGACTTTTCCTCACTGTGGGTTGCAGCTTGTGCAGTTTAAGCTCTTGTAATTAAATACTTGTATTCCTCCTTATTGAAGGAAAATGCAGAGTCATTCTTTGGTTTGCATTTGCAGGCTGTTTGTGAATCAGTCGAGAACCGCTGGCTTTAGATAATGAACATCAAAGTGTAATTAACACTTTGCAGTTTTGCAGAGCGAATGTCAGTGTTGTGAAATAAATAATTACTGAATAGATGGCTGATATGTAGACGGAGTGACAACACACATGGCTCTCTTCCAAGACGACATTAAAATAACAGGCTGAGATTAGTAAGACGACTGCGAGAGGACCTCCAGAGCCCCTAGAACCTATTCATATTAAATCTGCTCTCACTCGTGTGCTGTCTGGTTTGTGCTTTCAAGTATCTATATACTTACTGGGGGATGTGAACAGCAAGCGTAATGTGCTGTGATGCGAATACTGAATGTCAGGTGGTGCAGTTATGTAATGTTGACTCTTGGTTAATTCTTCAGGTATTTTAGCAAAGCAAGCTGTGTGCCTATAAAATAAAAACACAAACCCTTATTTACCAATGTGAATAATTTCAGCCACGTAATAACAACTGAGGCGTGAAAGGGTGCAATAAAAAGCTGTAGAGATGTGATTTGCTTTTGGTCGTGGACGACGCACACAAAATCTGTCGGTAATAACCACACTGATAAGAGAGTAAACTCCCTCAGCCTCTTTTTTACCTCCCACCTTTTTAATATGATGTCAAAATCCATCCTCTTTAATAATCCATTGTGCATATTTTTGTTACCTCCTGAGTGAGTGGAGCTAATCCCCCCCATTTTGCTTTTATTAATTTGAAGCTGGAGAGAGCCGCGGTTATTTAATTTAAAAAGATCTGCCTTTTTCTCCTTTCATGTCGGGAACGCACAGAGGTTAGTCTAAAGAGATCCCAGCATCTAACCTCTTTGTCTCACACAACACAGACTCCGCCGGTTACATAAACTCATAAAAATGCTAAATCATTCGTATGGGGGATCAATTAAGATGAACGTGACTGCATTAAAAATGAGCTTTTTTTTGGCTAATGGAGATTCAGAAAGATGATGCTTTGTCATGTAGGTGCAACAGATTCTATCACTTTGTCGCGCAATTATTCTTCCCTTTTGCTTCCCCCTGTTTGTTTAGATATTTATTTCTTTACCGTTTATTTATTTATTTATTTTTTCGCTGATCCTGCCGCGATCGATCGCCTGCACTCTGTTGCAGCCGAGAGGGATGGGTGGGTGGCGCGTGGGCGTTTTATGATCCGTCCTCATCCTCTTTCCATCCTGTAAAGTGCTTAACGACAATCAATCTTAACTCCCCTCCTTAGGAGATAACGTCGACCATGAGGTTGGTATTGATTGGTGAAGAGGCCTCCAGGTGGTCTTTAGTCATTCCACAAACCTCACCTATCCTCGACGGAGAAAAATACTGATTTAGAAGGAATTGAGTATCAGTGACGGATTGGGCACGGTCGCGTTGATGGTAGCATAACATCTGCAATAAGGGATTGCATATCTGATAACCCAGGAGACATAACCTCTATTAATTCAATTAGTTGGCTGGCGAATGGAGCAGTTAGATTAGTTGGTTACATAATGAATTGTGCCGCCTGTCTGGTTGTCACTTAGATTTATGCCCCAGTCACCATTTGTAGGTGAGTATATCCTTCTTGTGACATCTGAAATGGGCTCCTGTATGGGTGCTCAGGCTGGATTATGGCACAAAGGACTGTAACATTAGATCCAGTGTACTGATTAATACAACCACCTGATCATATCTGTCATCCATCAGGCGTTTTATAGGATTTCAGAGGTGAAGATTTTACGGCAATTAGAAAGTGCTCACTAGTTCCAGGTTGTTTTTTTAAAATACAAATGTGCCTGCACTTGTTGGGGAAATAAAATTCAGCACATGAGCGCAGAGAGATCAATGTTGCAGAAGACTTGCTCGGGTTGTAAGAGGCAATCCTACAAATGGAAGGTCACTGCTTCGGTCCTTTATGACACCCGCTGTCCATTCTGATTAAGAAAGCCATTGAACTGCCGCTGCAGGAGCACCGCCATTATCTCAACCTGCCGCTCCATCTTTACTGTGATAAATACACACAACCGTCTGCCTTGTACTGATGGACGCGGAAAGGAACAATTTTCTCGTTACACTTGGGTGATAGTGTATTAGAATTCTCTAAACCGTGACTTGGAAGAAGAAGAAAAAATCAGACGCGCTACATTAAAATCTTATAGGCACATCTTCCATCTGAAGGTTATCAGATTATTCATACACTTTTCATTCCTGATCATTTTAACATTTCTTAGCATAAAGAGGTTTTATGCATATGATTCAGGACTGCATGTTCTGACAGCATGCATCTAATGAGCCGATTTTGTCATTTCTCGCTACTGCATGGCCTGAACATGCAGGGAAAGCGTCAGAACTAACCGGGCCCTGGTTTGCTTTATTGTGACACGCTACAGCGTTTATGACAAAATAACAGAACACACTAAATTTCCCCCCCTAACTGCTGTCCCCGTGCTCTCCTCCGCGGTGCTTAAAGCATTTGCATTAATCACCCTCCTCGTGCATTTAGTTTCAGGTTCACGCGAGGCAGTAAAGCTGTCAAAAGTTAAAAGATAAAAGATACGGAAGGCACTCTCTGTCTTCGCGTTTATGCTAATAAGCCTCATTATCATGCTTTATAGAAATCTGGACCCCATACAGGAAGTCACATGACCAGGACTTTGTACACTCTTTTGGAGGTCATTCAAATTCAGCGGGGACCTGGTGTAATTAATCAAAATAATGTATTCTGGAGAAACAAGGCCTGTTGGACAGCGGTGTTCAACAACGATGTGAACACGGAGCATATTTGACTTTGTGCCAACGTATCCATATTGGCATGAAAGCACGGAAGGCAGCTCTGCATATCTCTTCATTGTTTGTCAGGTTCTGAAATAATCTGGCCAGGAACCTATAAGAAGGGCTAAGGCATTATTTTTTTAATCCTTACATTTTTCTCCTCGTGTCACAGGAGTTTGCATAACTGTAGCCTGTAGCTTCTTGCAAAACACCAAGCAGAAAGACTTAAATCTGCTTCAGATATCACTGCATTTACTGCACATGTGAACGTCTATGCTAAGAAAATTGCACTTTATTAAAGATATTATTGATTTAAACAACATGAGTGGTTTTAAAAGAGCTGAGAAACTGAAGCTGGCATTGTCAGTTCTTTATATTTCCACTCAGGTTTTCATTTATCTTGGCTTCAAGTGATTTCATTGCATTAAAAGAAATAATCAGTCGCTAAGGGCTTCTGTGTCCGAGCATACAAAGGTCAAAACGTCAATACGGAAGCCACTCTAATGGCAGAGAATTTGAATAGATTATTCTTCCCAGACTATTTTGAAGCCTCTTTAAGCCACGAAAATAAAGAGAAAAAGACTACTTTACTTGCTTTGTAGATTCAATAATCATGCACTCCAATCATGCACATTAACTCCAGATAACCACACTAATGAAACACAAAATTATTTTTAAAATCTTTCTCCAAATGATCTAACTTCGTATTGAAATCGGAAGTCGTCTTGTTGCCCCGGAAGCATCTCAAACTGGCAGCTTTCTATTCTCCTCAGAGTGGGAACATTTACAGCCTTCACAGCCATTTCACCAGCTGAGTTATTTTTTCTTTAATCCACAAAGGAGCTTTAATGTAATATGCATACACAGAAATGCCACTTTAATTATCTGGAACTGCTGTAATGAGAGGAAACACGGTTCATTAAGGTTCATCCTCCTACACTGCTCACTGTGATCACTGAATACTAACAAAATAAAATGAAATAAATAACGCACGTAACGTGAAATGCCTTCGAGGTCTCTCAGCGGGGGGAGTTTCTGACTCACATGCACTAATAAATCAAAGCAGCAAGGTGAGCCTCAGTCCTGTACACTGGCCTTAACATACACAGAACACAGAAAAGTGTGCAATGAAAGACAAATCTGAAACAATAAACAGAGAAACATTTGTCACAGATGCACAAGTGGACACTGGACAGTTTGATTAGTATGAAAATGACGTGAATCAACATGCAAAGCTCCTAATGACCAAGTGTCTCATCTTGTTGTATCTTAAAGACCTTATTGTAGCATATTGCTCTCAGACTGCAGGTTTACTTGTGGTTCCTTGAGTTTCCAAAAGCAGAAGCAGCCATCAGGCTCTTCTTCTGTGGTACCAGCTACCACCTTGGGTTCAGGAGGCAGACACCCTTTCTACTTTTAGGATTTTCCTTTTTGACCCCGAACTGTCCCTTAGCTATGCTGCTATTGTCCTAAACTGCTGGCAGACCTTCCATGATGCACTGACTACATTTTCTCTACTTTTTCTCTGACTGCAAAGCTACACATTTCTGATTAGTGGCCTCAGTAGATCTCCAGTGTGTGAATTTCTGTTTTATGCACTTTTTTTGTCTTTTGTCAGCATTTTATCTGCTATCTTTAATCTCACCCTATCTGGTCGAGGCAGATGTCTGACCTCCCTGAGCCTGGTTCTGCCAGATGGTTCTTCCTGTTAAAGGGGAGATTTTTCTTCCCACCGTTGCCAAAAAGGTCTATTACATGTTACATGCTTTGTTAAGTTTAGGCATCAAAATTACATGGTTGGAGTTAGAAAAATATAATTGTTTGGGTTAAAATATGATGCTTTCACTACATGTTTGAAGCATTTCCCCCATTCGGGGTAACCGGGTATCTAATATATGATTGGTTGCACGGTAAAGCACTAAAATAAATGACAAAGAGATGTTGATTAGGAATTAGTGGTGCTCCGATTGATCGGCACCGATAATTATCGGCCGATCTCTGTGGAAAAGTATGTGATCGGTGATCACCGATCACTGCCTGTCATTGCCGATCACTAAAACCGATCACCTGTAGTAGCTCATACTTTGCAGCCTGCAGCGGCTCTGTGCGCAGTGCAGTGTCCCCCTACACTTTCCTTCACACTGCGCAGGCGTGCGGCGGCGAACACCAACAACAAACTAGTGATGGGAATTCCGTCTATGTGTGGCCAGTTCTTACAATTGGAGCGGAGCGTGACGGAGCGGATCTTGACAGCGGAGTTGCTCAGCTACGTCCGTGGCGGCATGCTCGAGCCTCCGCGGCTCGCTCCGCAGCGCTCTAAGCAGCGACTATTAGACTGTTAGAATATCAAAATTACGCCAATGCTACAACATCAGCGGTGTACTAGACCCTCGGTGGCATGCTGGAGCCTCCGCAGGCGCTCCGCAACTACCGGTGACGCTCCGCAACTACCGGTGACGCTCAGCAACTACCGGTAACGCTCCGCAACTACCGGTGACGCTCAGCAACTACCGGTGACGCTCCGCAACTACCGGTGACGCTCAGCAACTACCGGTGACGCTCAGCAACTACCGGTGACGCTCCGCAACTACCGGTGACGCTCTGCAACTAC
>OMNN01103368.1:8268-20851 GCA_900302755.1 Chromis chromis
TGTCTTACTCTGATTTAATCCTTGAAGTTATGAAATAACCCCTCAGGGAGTTAGAGTGGTAGTACATACTTTCAAGGTCTTACAAGACAGCTAAAGGAAAAATGGTTTAAAATAAAGTATGTGAGAAAACAAAGAGGGAGTTTTTCAGTGTTCACTCTCTTAAGCTTGATCTCCTCATGTGTAAGTGAGCATGAGAAGGATTTTTGCAAACCTCATTTGAGGAAGGCAGGAGAAAAGGCCAGCTCAACCAAAAATGGGGTCCTGATTCCCCTCCAGCATTGCAAAGGTCATCCTTGGAGGCCTCTTTCACTCTTATCTTCTCTTTCCCAGTTTATCGCTCTTCTTCTTTCAAAAAAAAAAAAAAAAATTACTGGGTGGTCCATGGTGGTTTGTGGCCTCTGGATTTCTTTTCCTGTATTATTTCAAAGATACATACAAATGTTCACTCACAAGCGCACTCTGACACAGCAAAATCAGATTTTTCCTGCATGAAAAAGAATGAATGCACTAATGCCCTCAAATACTAGAAAAGTAAGTTTCAACAAATTATGTAATTAGAGAGTAACATTAGCATATCACAGATATTTTCATAAATGTCAGCCAAGAGGTCAAGTATGTTACCTCTTGGCTATTGTTCATGTATGTACTTCAGTACATAGAGTATCTTGGCCTGAATCACTTAATAATCACAAGTAAGGGACACTTATTAAAACAATGGTTCCTAAAATGTCTTATTTTAGACAGCAGCTACTGGCTGATGTATAATTATCAGATTTTTTAAGTTTCAAATATCAAAACTGGTGTTGACCTCAAAATCTGTACTAGCCAGGCTGTAATATTACTGCATGACAATAATAAAAATACTATACCATATTTTATTTAATCTAAATAGCACATGAAAGAATAAAGAGACAACATTCCACACATTTTTAACATGCTATTATGTTCATGATTGTAATTTGAAATTTCCCTGCCAGCAAGTATTTTCCAGAATTTGCTAATTAAAAACATCCCAATACTGGGATAGAATCAGCTTGCGATTGAGGACAACAAAAACTTCTGAAGTATCCTGGTATGGTCTCTGTGACTCATCTGTGGCTCACCTCCCTGTGTACCCCTCCGCTATGCAAATAGCTGCTGAGTAGATGACCTTTTTAACTGGAAATAACATGCATGAATATGGAAATGTATGTATCTGGTGACTTGGGCCAACAAACAGGGGTGCATAATTGTACTATCATCCACCCACGATGCCTGAAATTTTGAGTGTGTCACCTGCACTGTGATCGTTCTGCCTGAAGGCACAGAGAGAGACTTGCAGACTGTGACTGTGTGGTGGTGATCGTTGACAGTGGAGGATACTGATCAAAGCTCAGGGCAAAAGGGGGACCCTTAAGAAGATTGTTATGCTATGCACTTGTGTGTGTCTTTGTACTTCTGGTTGTCTGTGAATACACAGCATGCGCATGTAATTCTGCTGGCATCCCGGGAGCACTTTTGCAAGTGTCCATCTGTATGTATGTATGTATGTATGTATGTATGTATGTATGAGTCTGGGTCCTTGTGTATCTGTGAATTTATGCACGTTGGTCTCAATATGTTTTTGCTTATGTCCACACTGCATATCTTTGAATGATGTTCTGGATCAGAGTGAGTCATGAATGTACACTCATGCTTGATAGAATTTAGTTTAAGCTGAACATGATAGATTGCGCAAGAAAGTTTTTTTTTAGAGTAAACCTTTAAAGGAGTTTGTTTAAAAATTAGAAACCAAACCAAAGAAATTGGAAACCAGCACTGCTATTATTCACCGTGTTTCACATCTGATCAGTTGCCATATTTCTGCAGTGTATGTTTATGTATTATTAGAATGATGGCTGTGTTGTCTTTCATGTCTGTGTACCTCATCACAGATATCCCACCATTTCTGTCATGTCTGCAGTGACCCTTCATCAAATTCTCACAATCAAAGTTAACACTAAGATATGAATGCTGACAGCCAGCAGTCTTCTGGTGACCGCTGTGAGTAAATGGGACTGATTAACAATGAAGTAGGCCAGAGAAGATGGACAGACAGATGGGAGTCAGGCAGAGAGAGAGAGAGTTAAGCCACAGACACAGCAAAGCAAAACCATACAGCCTTGTCCAAAGCTGGATGGAAGTGACTTTGAATTCTCAATAGGGTGACCACTGCTGTGTTAGTTTGTGAGATGAATAAAGTTTCTGCATATACTGTGGATCAAATTTGAGTAGAGGGGAGTAGACCAATGAATATTTCAAAAAAGCAAGCCACTTGGCAACACGCACACACGAGGGCAGGACTCACACTTTTGAGGCTTTAACGATCACACTTGTCACATATATACAGTATGTATATATACCAATCAGGCATAACATTATGACCACCTGCCTAATATTGTGTTGGTCCCCCTCATGTCATCAAAAATGCTCTGAACCATTGGGCATGGACAAGAGGACCTCTCAGGGTGTCCTATGGGGTCTGGCACCAGGACGTTGGCAGTGGATCCTTTGGGTACTCTGGGTTGTGCAGTGGGGCCTCTGTCAATCAAACTTGTTCCACTGCATCCTATTGATGCTTGATCAGAATGGGGTCTAGGAAGTTTGGAGGTCAAATCAACATCTTGGGTCATTGTCATGTTCCTGAACATGTTCCTGATTGTTTGATGTTTTTGCCCACCATGTGGTGGGGTGCATTTTCCTGCGGGGGTAGGCCAGTGACATTTGGGATTGCCATTTGCATGACGGAGTGTGCTTGTTCTGGGACAATGTTTATTTGGGTGTCTAAGTCTCATCAACACGGATGCCAAAATCCAAGGTTTTCCAGCAGAACACCACATAGTACCAATATGATCAATGTTATTCACTTCACCTGTCAGTGGTCATAATGTTGTGCCTGATCAGTGTATCAGCCACAACATTTCTATATATAAATGGCAAATTTGGACAAGTTCTAACTGTCAGGTTTAGTGAGACATGACCATCGTTAATGTGATGACTGTCACGGTCTTGAGTTTTGCTCAGTTATTTCCTGTTTTATTTTGTAAAGATGCCTGTCCTTGTGCATCTCTTGTTTTACTTCCTTCCTTTGTTTGCTTCCCTCCTCTTTACATCGGTTTAGTCAGTTTGTCCTGCTTGCTACCCTTATGTTTTTCTGCCAGTTACTTGACTGATTCTCTCCTCCGTGTCTGGTTTTTTATTTTAGTTTTTTATACCACTTTCACTTATCTCAACTTTGCCTGCCAGCTTGTGTGGCACTGAGTGTTTTCAGAGACATGATTAAAGTGTTTTCAAAGACACGATTAAAAAGACTTGATTAAAATATCTTGCCCCCCATTTAAAATCTGGATTCATCTGAATTCATAAGAAACAGCTAAGGATTTTAAAATATGTTAAAATTACTGTATTATTATTGTCAGTGTGATTTCATTCATTTTCTAGCAGGTGTGGTTACATTTTACATAGTTGCAGTATCTGGCCAGTAGGTGGAGCTGTGTGCATTAGGTATCAATAGCGGACGCCAGTCACTAATAGAGTGAGACATCGGACAATATGAGTAACACGGAGCAACACAGACGTTAAGACTGATATGTTTTTGTAATCATTTCTGCAGGTAAGATGCTCAGAAATCACAACCAGAAGGAAATATGAAAATTATATAACCTGTATGAGCCTTAGACTGTGACTGTGACATAGAGCGATTTGAATGAATGGAGATGGGTGAGCCGTTGTAATGAGTGCTAACTGAGTACGGCGACACAGCGCTAAAAATATTGAAAACGAGATATAAAACCGTTTTCTAAAAGTGAGAAACAAGCAACCGTAGACAGAATCACAAACAGTGATAATAGTTCTGGCTAGCAAATGAGTTGGAAGGAGTTAAAGCTTCATTTTTGTGAATGAATGAGCGAAGGCTAACGACACAGATGCTAACCATGCTAACAATAATAACGTCTGCGCGCATTGCAGCTTTGACCGCCGGCATTACACAGTTTCCGGTTGGTTTTTCAGAATAAGAGCGGAGCGATATATCGAAAATGGGTGATCTTGTTACATTTAAAAATAATTGTTTATATGAAAGACACGATTTCAGCATTAGATTTTATTGTTATTTTGGAGCAACATAGAGCTAGACAGAGACAATTGGCACCTCTGTTTTATCAGTTATTGTTGAAAACACATTTTTACAGATCAATTCTGACAAGATTCCCTGACAAGTTGTGACAAATGTTTTTTTTTTTTTTTTTTTTTATTAAGCTGAAACATCTTTTATTTAACTTTGCAAATATATGACCTCCCCATGGTCCACATCAGCCAAAATCTCCATCTCAGTTGACATTATTGAGAAATTGCTTTTCTGTTCTGATCCACCATATTGGTCAGCCATGTGTATTTTAATGGATAGTTGATGCAAGGCAACACAAAAGACCTTTCAAAACTGCAGCTGGTGATCAAGATGGTCAGAGATGCTTGAAAAACTGTTCTAGAGAAAGGAAATATATCACCGTTCGAAAGGGAAAGGACTGTTTTACTGGTGGGTACTATGTCTTTTGTTTTTCAGGGAAATGGCTTGAAAGCCATCTCTCCAGGCTCTAGGTGGAGGCTGTAATGTTCAGCAAGACATTTGACTGCCTGTTCATTCAGAACCTACTCTATTCTCAAGCTCCTCCAGTGTTCCATCAAGAATTAGAAGCAAAACTCTTCTCCTCAGATCATATTCAGTTGTGAGGTCTGACCTTGTGTTAGGAGAAGTCTTGATACTCCAGCATTTTTTTTTTTGCTTCCTGTGTATCGTACATATCAAGATCTTCACACAAGGCCTAGTTCTTCTCATACACTTTCTCATCTTTTAAAATGTACCCTTAACAGTCATTTTATATTCTCTTGCATGCATCAAACCAGCTGTTTCATTCTGTAGGTATTTGTGCAGACCTGGAGTTACTAAGAGCAATGTCTGAAACATGACAAGCATATAGATTCAACTGAATCTTCAAAGCAAGATTCCCAGTGCCTTTAGCTAGAGGTGTTGAAATGCTCCCTAAGGTCTGGATCAAAGCAGGGAGGTTTTGTAGAGAGTGGCATTGAGAGACTCAATCTGGCAAGCTCAGCAAGTCTTGGGACAGCTGGAGGCAAGTTCTCTGTCAACTACCCCTAGTTTCTACTTAAAGACTTGTAGTTTATGAAGGTGGACTAGAGCTGTGGAAAAGAATGAGAGACACTCCAGGAGATCAAAGAAGGCCGACGCCTCTGAAACGGCTTGTCAAGAGGACAAGGTTAGGGTCATGGGCATAGCAGTGGATATACTGTATAATGCCTAAGGACTTGTCTGAATCATCCTCACTGCTCCACTCATAACAGAAGCATCATTTAAAGGGAGCGTGTAAGGTGTTTTATTCCATGTTTCACAAGTTGCTTCACTGTGGTGTTATTGATGGAAGTAGTTTCAAACGCCTGAAGCTGTGAAAAACCAAGGAAGCTGGTTTTCAGAAGGCACTGTGGACTATTATACTGATGATTCCTTGCTTCATCCGTCATTGTTGAGTAGATTTTAGCCTCTTTAATCCCAAAAATGGTGGTTAAAGTTTAAAAAATCTGAAGTGATGAGGGGACATAGGTTAAATATAATGGCAGTTTGTATGTTTGTGGGAAAGTTCTCAAAAAATCCCCTGTATTGTCACTGTCTGGTGCTTTACTATGGCCTCAAAAAGCAATCCCCTGCTTCCCAAGAACTGCTGCTACTTCTGCTGTTACTTCCCACCGTGTTACTGAAGTTTGTAGCTTGTTGCTGCTCTGCATGAACCTGTGAGGCTGTAAAGATCTTCCAGCACATCAGTGAAGTCTTGTGCATGCTGGCTTTTTCATGCTCCCTAAAAGAATCTCATGCTGACATCCAGTTTAGGTAACCTGTGGTGTCTTTTTGATCCCTTCCCTGTTTTGGTTTGCCATATAATCTGCACATGAAGCAGAATGCTGCTTTGGCTGTGATAGAGGACTCCAGACATTTACTTGTTGGTATGACTTTTCTTGGTTGGCCAAACATGCTGAACGGAAAGCAGTGATGTTTTACTCACCATGGCCCAGTTTCTGCAGCCTCCAAATCAGTTGGTTTAGTTGGAATGATTCCTGTTGCTTCCTGAGATATCATAGACCTCTGTTTTTTTTGTTGTTGTTATCTTTAGTGTTTTTCTCTTTATCTTTTCTATCTTCTATATCCTGACTGACTCATCTGTAATATTTGCATCAGTAGACATAAAAGATAATGGTTGATTCTGAGCTCTCCATTAAAATGAGTATCAAGTCAGTTAAGAAGGGTCTGATTGCAGTCGTAACATGGCAGGAACGTAGATCACTGGAACACTGTTCTGCTTGGTTTGTGCCTCAGAAGAGTGCCCACTGTTTATTCTTCATTTATTATCTCCACCAAGCGATACTGTAGATGTATCTGTAGTTTTTGTAATGATTGTAATATTAATGATTCTTTTTGGAGCCATTTGGGTGACATTAAAACAAATCTAGCTTTCTAAGAAAAATCTAATAAGAAACCCCAAGAATGATGTCTGTTTACACCATACAACTACGTTTAATGTTCACATGACACAGATGTTCATTTAATATTTTCAGTTTATCTAGAAATCCTGATTAGTGGCAAACGTTAAACACACAAACATATATATGTGATACACCTGGACTCTGATGAAGAAACACTACTGTTGAAACGTGAGTCTGTTTGCTCAATAAAACCCCTATGAACTAAGTAGTGTGCCCACATCATTTACTTTGAAAATGTGCTGACCTTGACGTGAGAAGCACGTGTTTCAGCTGCATTTTGCTAGATGATGTGCAGAAAATCCAGTTTCTACTGATTCTGTCAGTTTCTTTGTATATCTGTCTGTGGCTTGCATGTCATGCCGTCACTCTCCGAGTGTTACCTGAATCACCTGCAGAGGAACAAAAACCTCACTTCACCTGCTGTGAAAAGAGAATCGACAGTGTCAGAGGAAGGCCCTTCATGCACGCAACTTGAATTGTGGGAAACCAACAGAGTGTCACAGAAAAACCGTCATTCAAGGTCTGCGCCCTCTCAGTATTGTCGAACAGCAGGGTTCAAAACTTTTGTGCGTCAACCACAACCAGATGAGGCTGTAATGTCTCATGATACAGTGAAAAACAAAGCAGCATTGAAAATAAAGAACAGGCTAAAGGCAATGAATGAGATCCAGTTCACCACTGCTAAGACTGGTTACTGGATAGATGGAGTTTTGTTAATGTCACAGCACACTGCATACAAGAGCAGCAAAGCACTTCTCAAGCTCTATCCAAGCAACTCTAAGGATCACATACCTTTTATATACTCAGTGGTGCCCTGAATGACATATGTGCAGACTGATAGTGGCTCCGGTTTTATAACAACATTTCTTGTCTATGGTGAGCTGGATGGAAAAAATAATAAAGAACCACTTAAGGGAAGGCCAAATCAAAGAGGAGAAAGTGATCAAGAGGAAGAGAGTGGACACTTTGTGGGTATGGATGACCTGATCAAGGTTTTTCTTTGTTTGGTTTTTGATTCACAGAAGCTTAAGAATGAGCTTCTACTGATACTTTAAAAAATATTTCTGTGGAATTGAGAAGATGAGGACATTTTTAACAAAATAATTTAATCATAATTACACCTAAAGTTATGTTGATCATAATGTTTCAAGTTGAAAACCGATTTGGACTAAATGCTTATTTTTTTTCTGTATATACTTTTAACTTTAATTCTTTGTGTATGTTGCAGAGCCATCACTTTTTTCCCTTTATTTGAGCAAAGAAGTTGAATCAGTACTTCTACCTGAAGTCTTGTTTACACTAGTATCTGTACCTCTGCTTGGTTTTGCCACCTCTGCCTAACAGTTCAGCTGGATGTGGTGCATTATAAAGTATGTTAGCTGTAAATAATATGCCTCTGCTCATGTTGTGTTAACAGAACTTGGAACTCATGTAGATGTTTACGCACCTCATCTTCATGGCTCAGCATGAGACGAAGTATGTTGTTTGGCTTTAAGTCTTTACTGGTAAAAGATCTGCATATATCCATGTTTTCATTATACTGACTGGGCGAGCTCGCACTTGACAGATTAACCCATTAATGTAAGAAGTGACACAGACCTGACAGCCAATAAGACACAAATGGTTCCACATATATTCCTGCAAATCTGCTCTGATTGGTCTTAAACTATTCGAGACTAAAGAAAAAATCTTAGGGGCTACAACTCCAAATACCCAGGCCAGCCGACACCACGAGACCAGCTCCAAACATTATAAAATGTAGAGGTAGTGTTGGAGCTCCTCCATAATAGGGACATAAATGTTTATCATTTTTTAACCAATTCCTAATAAAATAAATTCATTTAAAATTATTGTGCAGTCAAATTTATTAAGTTCTTCAAGTATACAGTCTCAGAACTTTCTGAACATGGTATGTATATTTGGAAAAATAGCAAAAACAGCTAAATTATTGGTCGAGTTACATATGACTACGGTCTAGCAGTAGTTTCAGGACCATGGACAGCGCTGGTTGTGTGTCGGTACTGCACTGTGAAAGAACCCACAGACAGAAGGGACACAACAGGGAAGTGAAGGCACAGTTAGACAGCTGTTCATACGTGACTCTCCCTGCTGATTTTGAGTGTTTATTGATGTATGATCTGATGTATGAATAAACAATACTTTGCATGTACTGGTAGTTTCTTTTCAGTTTTAACAGCTAGTAATTGACTTAAGTGCTCCATGTGCTGTGGATTTTTTTGTGTGAGACTTAATCTCCATCTGACCAGCAGGAACAGCACCTTTTTCTGTATTTGGGATCCACCTAATTTGCAAAATAAGAACCTATTGCAGTGCGGACTGCCTTAAACCTCAATGCAACTCCATTGTTGGCATTTGGCGGCTGTACGATGCCTTGTTAATCCACACAGGTCATGCGTTGGCAAAATGCATTAGAGTAAATAAAACAGGCCTACAATTAGAAAATAAAGATAAGGGGAATTTATTCATATTAGAGCTACATATATAAAGTCTATATATATATACTATTTTTGATGAATAGTGAAACTGACTCCATCCTACAGTAATCCCACAGTAATCCTGAGACACACAGGATCACTGAAAAAATGTCAGCCTAACCCGAACCCAATGGAACACCTTTGGAGCATTTAAAAGTGGAAGGTGGAGCAACAAAACCTGTCGAGTAAAGAGAAACTGAAAAGAAACATCTCTCCACAGTCCTGTAACAGAATGGTATCGAGGATCAGATCTGCCATCAAAAATAAATGTAGATATGCAAAATATAGATAAACAAAAGAATGGAAAATCAGTGAACCTTACATTAAATGGACAACAATCCGATAGCTGATAGGATTCAATTACTTTGACTTTGTGCTTCCCCTGTTCTGTCAGCTTGCTTCTGCCTCGAACTCAGTCACTTCTACTTTAGCTGTCAGCAGCATTTGAATCATCCAAAGTAGTAATAATGATAGAGCACTTTGGAAGAAACTGCCCTTTTTGAAATGGACCATTAATCTATATTTAGATAGCATCAGCACAAATTCCAGTCTAATTCATTCCCTTTAAATTTCAGTCAGCTCCATCTCCTGCACGTCTTTTTGGAAACCGCGGAGCTAATTCATTACAGCTGCATGTGTGACTGTATACGTAATGTCCAAAATGATAAACACAGATTTCTGCCAATCTGCATCTCCGCTGCCAGACAGCATTTTATCCACTTTCTGCAGGACTGGAGTGCTTCGACTAATTTACCAGAACTCTCAGAGACGCCAAGTGCAGCTGTTTAGGTGCCACTTGGTTTATCTTTACATTTATATCAATTTATCCATATAAGCAAGAGATTCTTCACTTCACTTACAGAAGGAAAGAAGCTGAGGAGACAGTTCTTGGATTTATATGTAAAAGATTAGAAGAGGAAAAGGGAAAGAAAGTAGTGTCCTATGTGGATACATGGACACCCACCATAGGCCTGCACTGTATTGTAAAATCAGGCATCTTGTTACATTTGCCTTGTCTTTTTATCTGATGGAATAGAAGTGCTATATCACATTGCAAGTCTGCATTTTGTCTCTGAGTCATGAAAAGAAATTGAAATACAGATAGGTATTCAAAAGAACTCGATCGATGACTACTTGGGAAGGCAGAAGCATTTATAAGCTATTACAAATGGCCACACTTGAAGGCCGAGTGACTGCCAGAATATATTGTGGGGCGAATCGTAATGGCCCCATTTCCATCTGGTATTAAGACATTATGTGTATCTGGATACATTATCTAGATAATGATAACCCATCCACGGGTGTTTGCCCTCGCACCTGATATTGAAATGCATTATGGCTATCTTCTTTGTGTCCACAATTTGATCGGATTGCAACGTACAAATTATTACAATGGGGCCAGCTGACTTGTCAATAAATAAAGCACATCCCAGGTCAAGTAATGCTGCTGTACTGGCTCTATTTTTTCTACTGTGAGGTAACATTACTGCTGCTACTTGTAGCCTTGGTGACCTTTTGTGCTTGTGGGACTACAATCTACATCTAGAATGTGGTCAAACTGTACTGATAGCATTTTCATTTACTAGGACGCAGGTTGCATATGCAGAACAAGGTAGATATTTGTTTAACCCTCCAAAAGAAATGAACACTTGCTTGAAATACACAAGAATGAGTGTAATTTTGGCCTGTTGTGCTTCATACTCTTGTTTAGACACCAATGGAGGAGTGAGAGTCAAAAAAGTTTGAAAGACAAATGTACTGGATATTTTTTCTAGCTTCGAAAGCTGTCCTTAGTTGGAAACTGTAGTCTGGCAACTGTATCCAATTCTGAGAAAACAGTGAGTAGATAATCCATTTTTCTGCCATTTGGACCTCTAAAATTAAAGTGAGGATTCACATTCAGGAAGGATTAGATTTGTTTTTTTGAAGAGTTTTTTTTGTCTTTCTGAAACAGTTTGTGATATGTGCCACAGCCGCCATCCATCTGGCTCATAGTCCACAGCTCGCTGGGCTGTTTTTACCATTGTATAGATTACCATCAAAGTAAACCTCCAATTCTTTCTCCTAATCCTCGAGCATGTTCGAGGCACTTTTTCTTGCTTTAAACATTGTTTTCTGCTCAGAACAGTTGCAGAATCTGAGTTACCGTAGTCATTCTATCAGCTCCAGCTAGCCTGACCTCTCATTAACAACCATGATTTTATGCATTGCACTGCTGCCACGTGATTGGTTGATTGGAAAAGTGTGTGAATACATAAAGTTTTGGTTGTATTCTGCAAAAACCACCTGCTTTTGTTGGGTTTCATAGTCAACCTGAAAGTGTCCCTCTGCACATTGATGCCCAGCGGTGAACATTTATCCGCAGTTGCATCAGTATGAGGTAATGCATGGGATATGATTCCTTGGAAAGCAGGAGCGAGCAGGAGAAATGTTTCCCCACTGTTTTCACAGGGGGATTAGTTGAAAGTAGTTCCATTTTCATGTAAGGAGCCTCTCTTCCCTTTTTTTTTTCCACCTCAGCTGCTCAACCCTCTCAGAGCCCTGCAGGGATTTACACCTGTGGCCACCAACCCTCAGGGGAAGCAGCACTCACAGGCTTTTTTCTCTGTTTGGTCAAGTCACAGCGGAGATTATGAAAGTTCTGTTTGATTACTTTTTCACACGCGTTCATCTTTTAGCATTCATTATCTTCAAAAGGCCATGAATTATGTGCAAAAAAGAAAAACTGTGTACCAAGAGTTCTTTCATAGTGGCTTTCCTGTGTTATTCAACTGCAATAAGCTATTTTTTTTATTGATTTGTGAAACTTTGTGACACTTCAACACACTACAAAGGTGTTATTAAAGTAAACTTTCTCTGCCTGTTTTACACAGTTATCCAGTGAGAGCATCAACCTAATTAGGCAGCATTATAAGAGAATGAAGAGCGATAAAAAGTGAAAGGTCTTCTCTTTCTGTTATTCTCTCTCTGCATTGTCTGGCCTCGAGGCCCACTTCTAATTAGCAATGTGAAACGTACGTCCTTAGTTAAGAGAGGTTAGACTGCTAAGCTGCCAGAGTGTGTTCTGGGTTTATTCGAAAGGTCAGTGCTGATGTTTGTATCACTGCTCTCTTTTTATCATTGTAGTAATAAAAGCAAATACAACTAGGCAGCTATTGATTGCCGTCATTGATTAAACCTGCGGTGCTGCTCTGAAATGCCAATACAAATGGAGAGACCATATGGAGAGAAACAATTACCACAAGATTAAATGAGCTATGATCACGTCATCTGCTCATATTTTATATTCTATATTCATTGAGATAATGTCTTCTTTAGTTTGGACTGTAAAGTTTGGAATTTTAATGTAATGTACTGTGTGCATCTACTTATAAATAGTATATGCAGTAAATGTTTTTTTGTTTGTTCAAAACACTTTTAAAGCACATTTTAGGTGATTTTTTATGGGCTGTTCCAATTGACTGTTTACAAAATCTGCTACTTGTCTATGCAGCTACTTTAGATTTATATACATACATAAA
>OMNN01103369.1:5560-37677 GCA_900302755.1 Chromis chromis
GTAACTACCTCTCTAGGTAGGTTAGGTGATTCCTGCCTTAGACTCAATTCGCCTTCTCCAACAGACGAGCATTAAGTTAATGTTAATCTATATTCTGCATTTTCCTTCTGCTGCTGCTTAACCCTTTAAGACCCGAGCCTCAAAATTTCCTCCTGGTCTTTGTTTCTTATTTTGATTAGAAAAAGGTCAGAAAATGTCCTGTGAGTTCTGGTGCCCATTTTTTCAGAAGAAACTTTCAATATCTGGCAGTTATTTACGATGTACTGCCTATTATAAGAGTTACGGTAATCTTACGGTAATTGCATAGACCGGATTCCTGGGGGGGCACGGATTAAATTACCATAATGACCGTAATGTGCAATGTAGTTGCGCTTTACAGTCAATATAGTGTCATTACAGTAATTTTACGGTAATTTCATCTAGCGGATTCCTGGGGGGGCACGAATTAATTTACCGTAATGACACCATATTGGCTGTAAAGCGCAACACCTCAGCTTTCAGAAACTGTTTAATTTTTTTCTGATAGCACAAACGGTGACATAATTACGGTATTCCAAAGTGCGATAGCCCAAACCGATGACGCACTAGGACTTAAAGGGTTAACAGGATTCATTTGGGGAAACACAGGTTGGTTTTTACTGTGAACTAGTCTAAAGAAACACAGTGTATTTGTCAACAGGGCTAATACTAGTCCTGACTGCTCATTAACATACAAGGGAGCTTGTAGGTAAAGAGGTGAGCAACTCCTGTTACTGAGTCCTCTAAACAAGTGCTTTGACTTGCTTAACTATAGCAAAAAAAAATGTATATTCAATGTAGATTGAACCAAAACAATAGAATTATGTTTAAGCATTCATGTCCCCGTCATAAAATGATGTGTTTTGACTATTCTGCTGACTTAACCACTGACTTTCTTTTACTCTTGTAGTCCACAATCCTTCTTTTAATACTTTGATCTGCACAGGAGGAAAACGCAAACGTTCCTTGTCTCCGAGCAAGAGGAAGTGAAGGTAGGCCAGATAAGCCCAGACAGAAGCCTTGCGTTGGCACAGCCATCTTAACAGGTCAACACTCAAGGCGTTGCGACGCAGTCAAGACTGTCATCTGGTATCAGTACCTGTGTCTCTCTCATACACTTCAAACAAGCCCTCACACCAGTCTGGGACATGTGGTGCACACACACACACACACACACACACACACACACACACACACACACACACACACACACACACATTTGTATGGCTATCTTTGTAAGGACATTCACTGACATATTTCCTCCCCGAGTCCATTTTCCTGACCTGAATTTAAACCTAATTCCTCAACTGAAGGCCTAAAACCAAATCTTAACCCTCAAACAGCCCTCTGACAGGGTGTGACTGGCCAAAATGCCTGCACTTTTTTCCAAAATACCCTCATTCCAATGGTCTAAAAGTCAAACTGGTTCTCACAAAAATAGTTGGACAAGTACACACAGACACATCTATACATAGACACTCACTATGTGCACATACGCACAAAGCTCGCCACAGCTTCAGAGGATTGTTGGGGCTGAAAAATCCAGGGGGTTGATGGGTGGTTATGGCAGGTGACAGAGTGTGTTGCACGCTCAGACAAATGGAGTCTGGCAGCTTCCTTTCAGAAAGACTCGCGGCTGTTTTTTTTTTTTTTTTTTTTCTTTTTTTTTTTTTTTTTTTTTTTTTTTTTTTTTTTCCTCTCTTTTTTCTGTTTCTTTTTTTTTATTATTACTGCCTGACTGACTGCTTCTCCCTTTTACCAAACATCCATTGTTTACCTCTGTTCTGTTCAGTCTCACCTCAGATGACAAGCCATCCGTGGAGAGCCACTTCCTTTTCATTCTCTCCCTCTTTTCTGCCTTTCTTTCATCTTCTCTGTTTCCTTCCTTCCTTCCTTTTTTTTGCGCTATTCCTTTTCAAGTCTTTCTCCATCGCGATAAATGAGTTTTAAACTGACATGGGTGTCAGGCTTTCTCCCATGGAAGTTCACAGTTTTATAATTAAGTCTGGCAAAGCTCACTACGAACTCGGGGGAACAATCATGTGACAGGGAGTAATATCTGTCCGTGACACTCTCAGCTAATGCTAGAATGTGTTTAGATTGAGATAAGAAATAAAATAAATAAAAAAAACTAGTATATCTAACAGAAATGAGATGCATTAGGATAGTGACTGATGCCATTTGGTTGCAGATTGATATGACCCCTTGAATATATTTAAAATCAAAGTCACCTTATGCATTGGACGTTCACTATACAAGCACCAGACTCTGCCCACATATGATTTAGCCTGATTTCATTCACACCTGACATTAAAATGCATCTCTGCTGTCAACGCTGAAATTGCATTGATTTTTCTCTTGCAGAAACGATATTGCCAGGCACATAACTTCCTCTCACAATTTTTTTATATCATCTTAAACAGGTCAAGCGTCAGTGAAGCCATATAATGTGCAATTTTCCCTCACATTTCAAAACACAGGAAAACGATGTCTTACATATTCAGGTAGGCAGTTCTTCCTTGGAGTTTCCTCACAGTTTTATATCGGCAGTATTTTTTTTTACGTCAGTGTCTGTGGTGTTCATTTTCCTTTCTAATTGCATTCGTGTGATGTATATGGATTAAAAACACAACAGACTTTAATGACAGGCTCTGTGATAATGTTATATATAGTATATGATTGTGGGTCACATTCCCCAAAAGTATTGTTAATTAAGACACTCTTTGAAATCAGTGAAGAGAACTCATTAGCATTACCTTAAATGTTAAAATCCATTATTTAAATGAGCTGGTGTGAGCTTTTTCAAAGATCTCACCACATCCTACTGACTGAATAATAACCTGAGCAGGAAAATGCCAGCCATTTGGTTTTGGATTCTGATTGCACTGAACTCTGTCAGTCTTAATCATGATTGGAGGACGGGAATCACAGGCCTGTCATTGGGAGAAAACACCCAAATGGAACAAAGTGGTTATCTTCTTGCCTTCTCTAAAACAGCAATGCTCACGGCATGATGATTTTTGCTTTCTTTAATTATAAAGGTTCGCATTTTGCAGGCCAAAGCATTCTAACTACTGACAGACAAAACAAGTAACACTGTGGTTCAGGTGGTAGAGCGGGTTGTCCACTGATCGAAAGGTTGATGGTTCGATCCCCAGTCCCCCCCACATGCCGAAGTGTCCTTGGGCAAGACACTGAACCTCCAAGTTGCTCCCAAGTTGCGACAGACCTTGCATGGAAGTCTGTCGCCATTGGTGTGTGAATGTGTGTGTGAATGGGTGAATGAGAAACACATTGTAAAGCGCTTTGAATACCACTAAGGTAGAAAAGCGCTATATAAGTGCAGACCATTTACCATTTTACCATTTCACTGTCATAACAGTGCATTTCAAGGTAACTATTAGATGTGAGCAAGTGATTCTCATAGTCAATGCATTGGATGTGGAAAAGGTGGGCAGGTGTAAAAACCTGAGTGCCTTTGATAGGAGGTGAAACTGTTATGTCTTGATGTCGTCAGTGCACCTCCAAAATTTGATGGTGACAATCATTTAAAGATGGACAAACCTAGAATCAGCAAAAGGAGATTTGAGAATGTGCTGGAGCAAATGTGATCTGCTTTGTGGTATCTGGCACTAAGATGTAAGCAGCACAGTTCTGTTGGTTGTGAAGTTGAGCCAGAGGTCTTGTAAATTCCGTGTCTCGGTTGGGTTGGAATCGTTTTGCCAGCGCATGAAGGACCAACAGTGTATTAAGCCTGGCTGGTCATAGGCCCAATCCCAATTCCTTCCTCTCTCCCTACCACTTGGCCCTACCTCTTGGTTGTGGGTCCAGAGGTAATAGTAGTTTAACCTTCTAAACAGAGCATAAAGGGCCATTTGGAGGGCTGGATGACCACTACCCCAAGACTCCCAAAAGAAAGAGGACACCTTACTTAACATAGCAGCATGAGGTAGAGGCATATTTGAGGTAAGGACAAAGGTTTTTTACAGCCAGATATAACTTAAGATGCTTGAAGTGCTACTTTTCTGATGTTATTTTTCCAGTTACCTAAGACTCTCACTCTTTCTTTTTTTCTTTATGTTGCTTCCTTATAGAAATGGGGACATCCACAGTTGATGACAGACATAACCATGAAACATAATGTTACGACGTATAAGAGACACTTAACATTCTGTGTAAAAATCAAGGTATTTATGTGTACCATCTAACCACTCTGCCTATCCACTATTAGAAGTGTATTTCTGGCCATTACAGGCACCGACTGCAAACTAAAGTAAACACTAAAGCTTTGTTTTCACACGCAATATAAAAAGTGTGTCTTTTAAATTGTTTAGAACACTTGAGAATGTATGTATTTTTAATCAGCAGCGCATAATAGAGAGAATTAGATCTGACTTGCTGCAAACCATTCATAGCCGCTACACAGCTCTTAAAGACTTGGATGTGCGTTTTGTTGTGTTCTTAGAAATGCTCCTAGAAAACATTCTTAGAAAACCACTTAGATTGATTGTTGTGGGGAAACAAATGCCCTTATCAGTATTTCATTGTAAAATATTACTCTGAAAATGGCTGCACGGAGAAATAAGACCTGGGGTTTCAGACAACATCGGGGATATAAGGTGCACAATGATTCTGTAACCACTCACAACTTTGGGGTTTTGTGCTTCCATCAGTGATTATCTGGATCCCACAGCAGGCTTATAGCAGATTAGTGAGTGGATTGATTGATTTAATTTACCGGCTGTGGGTGAATCTGTTCTACATATACAGGTGCTACAATTATGACTTAGTGTCAGTCCATAATCACATCCCTAACAAAGGGGGAGATACATTTATATGTACAGGTGTCCAGCAACACATCATTAAGTCTTGGGATGGCTACTGAACATAATGTCACTGAACTTAGACAAGTGTATCGATTGGTAGTAAGCCTTTGGACAAACAAGCCATTCTTTTGGTTGTCAGCATATCAATACATGTAAGCAAGTCATTATTGACAGCCCCTGACATTATTGATCTTATAAAGTTTCACTTTCAACCACAAATCCCACTCATGGCAAAGTCATCTTTATGAGAAACACTTAGCGAACAATCCGTCTGCTTGGAATCTGTTAAGCACGTTTTGATTTTTGTGGACACAGTTAACTGTGGTATATTTGGTCCGCATTGACCAGCACTGATTGGAACTGGCAGTGCTGCCGGCAAATGGCTTGTCATGCTTGGCTGTGTGTTAGAGAGAAGGGAAGCAGTCACACGAACCATTCTGGTGGACTACAACCAAGTGTCCAATCACAGCCCATATTCTGACTGCACATTTTCTGCTCTGAGGTGAGAAAATAAAGATTATTTAAACCTACGCTAATTGATTTCTTAGCCACTTGGGGACCTGCAACAAGCTGTAAACACAATATTGACATTTTGTCACCTCTTCAGGTTTGTATGGCAAATGTGCAAACTGTTCAGCAGGCACAGAGCAACATTAACATTTCCTTTGTGTGCTTTCATACCTGTAGGTTATTTGGTCCAAACCAACAAAAGATTCCAGTACACAAAACAAACCAAGTAGCAAACTTCATGTTTCTGTCTTCCTGCATCATGAACGCATCAGGACCCCAGTGGGGAAATGTAGTCCCAGTGAATGACACCAGCTCAGGCAACACTTTAAAGGTTAATTCCTGTATTTTTTAACCTGAACACCATTTTCCCATATTTTTCAGAGTAAATTATTTATGGGGATAAAAATGTTTGCAATCAGTAATACTGAGCGAGAATGCTGTAACCAGCTACTGTGTAATCCCATGGGGCAATTGTACCGGCTTTCTGAGTGATTGTTTTTGCTGTTATCCTGCCATGCTTTTGTGTGTACTGATGTCAGGTCAAAAAAATAAGTTTAGCTGATAACATTACCTCTACGTGTCGGCAGTAGAGTGGAACGGCATTTTGTTCAGAGAAAAGCTGTATAGTGTAGAATTTCTTGTATTTGACTGGCAGCAGGCACCCCAGTCAAAATGGCCCCTGCAAACATAATGATGTGGAAGGTGCAGTGAACAGACGGTAGTGTCTTCATTCGTTTGAAGCAACTAGCCACAACTTCAGTATGTCTGTCTCTCAAAAGTTGTCTGTGGAAGCTTCGCGAAGTGTGGTGTGTCATTTTATTGCTACAATTCAGGTATGTACACACAAACCATTATTTGTCCTTTGAATCTTTTATGTGCAGTAAGATATGCTTTCTATACCCCATAGACAGCATAATTACACCCTTATCTTCCTGCAACAACTCACCTCCTGTGAGATTTCAGATTTTAGATACACGTTTGTCTCCGTGGGAATCCTATCCATAATGCTGTTAGACACTTATAATAACAATCCAAACCTGTCAGTGGCAAAAACAAGCACTTTTACTTGACATGGATGAATGCCCCGTGGGATTACATTGCAGCCGTTGTGCCGGAAAAGACATCTTGAGTTGTAATAATCTTTGGGATGTTGTTGTGAGACCGTTATGTCATGGTTTGTCTTCATGGTGAACTGAATAGGTTGTCAAAGTACACAGAGTATGAGCAAACTCCAATTTTAGCTGCTTTTTACTTGATGAGGGAAATGTGGAGGAGAGTGCTGTCACATGTTGGTCCAAAATCTCAGTTGAGATCTGGTGACATATGATTCACATCATTTTAATACTAATCAAACCACTTAGCTATACCCCTTTTCCACCTAGAAGAACCAGGTGCTAGTTCGGTGCTGGTGCTAGGGCTTTTGCTAGTTGGTTCAAATCCTGTTCCTCCTAAGAACCTGTTTGCTTTTCCATTGGCAAGGATCCAAGTTGGAGCCACAGCATTGCGTCACCGTAAAACGACGACGCTTGCATCGCTTACATAGCAGTTAAACAAACGCAATAAGTTGCAGATAATATCTATATTCATCTCTATAGATGTTCTTAAGGCTGATTGCGAGGCGGAGGTCGCCTGTTGCCTGGGCACATCTGCGATCGCGCTACTGGTGGGACACAATTGTACCGGATTTCAGTTTGTGCAAAACTTCCGTGTGTCCCAGGAGTCATTTGAATACATTTGTGATCGGACCAGGGACGTCCTGCAGAAAAAAAGACACAAATTACAACTTGTGCGTCCCTTTCCACCGTTGATCGTTGGTCACGATAACCCCGCCCCCAGCCCCTGACATACTCGGTTCTTAGCTCTGGCCTAGCAAAGAGTTAGTTGTAGTTAGTTGTAGTAGTTGCTAAGCACCAGTTTTTAGCACCTGGAGCCGGTACTTAGGTGGTGGAAACACAAAAAACTGGTGCTAAGTCAGGCTCTGGCTCCGAACTAGCACTGGAACCAGCTCCGTGGAAAAGGGGTATTAGGATGAGGGCACTGTCATCCAGGAAGAGACCACTCCAAAACCACCCCTGTCTATTTGACTGCCTTGTGGTGCTAGGAAGGTGTTTTTGCTGGGTAAGGTACACAATGATTTTGTAACATGCTGTCTGTGAAGGGCTTATCGAGAAAGTAAGACCAAAACACGGCACTGAAAGAGGCTAAACTGCTCCATAAAGCTGCAGGGGAATGTGAGTGACAGCTCTCTGTGGGTTCCTCACAATGAGTGCACCTTTCATGCCACACGTTTCTCACTGCAAAGATTTAAAAAGTGCCGGTTTAAAATGAAAATAATAATAAAAGAGATAACAATGGAACACAGTTTTGGATCATCCATAAAATTTTGCTTTTTTTTGCTACACTTGTGTATTCCTATAAATATGTTGCTGAGATATAGCCTATTCTTATGACACGTACGTCAATCTTAGCTTTATTCCTTCAGCTGTAAGACTTACTGTGATTATAAAAAAGGTCATCAAGTACAAGGCTTTAGGTCTATAGTGTCAGTTTTGCTATTATATCACGATACAATGGCCTATAGAATTGAATGGAATTGATCTCTTGGGAGATCACATCATGTACAGCTGGTTGAACAGCAGTCATTGTCCTTGAAAGAAGCTGGAATAATTTTGACGGATTTATGCAACTGATATGTTTTATATAATGTAATATGTCTGATGGAAGCTGAACACAATATGGCATTATTGGAAGGCAACAAATCCTTTCTGAACATATCACTGATGTCTATCCAGCAAACTTATTTTCTATATACTATGAGATATAATATGCTGCTGACTCAGCTGTTTAGGCTGCAACAGGGTGCTGTTACAGTGGTAGCAAAAGTGTAATTTCATACATCGCAGTTTTAGCAAATGTCATCTCAGGGTTCCCTGAAAACTTGAGGAAGTCACTTTTGCATTTACATTGCATTTCCAATGGCCCACCGCTGCTGTGAGAGGGAGGGATCACAACTGAGGCTAATACATTACTCTTCTAGGGAGTCTTATTTAAGATAGTGATATTTGGGTTAGTCCTTGACCACACAGTGACTAAGAGACCAGTCCCGAAATGCTGAGACATTCTAGCCAATTATCTGATAATGATAATGACCGTCACACAGCTCTTCCCACACACATTCACTCACATACCTGCTGATAGCCCATGCTATGAATTTTTACCTGCTGCAAGATTAGGTTAATGCAACTTTCTGTTTTCTTTTCTCTCTCTGTTGGTCTGTAGTTTAGATGTCTGCAAGAAAAATGTCTGCACAGCTTGGTCCGAAAGATATGGCTCTCAAAAGTAATTACAGGGATGGTCATTAAAGTCACTCATGAGGTAAAAATGAAGTTAACATCAGGTGACTGATCACTATGGAAACCTTTGTTATCCACTGTACATCTGCATCTTAACTTTAGCTGCTCTATCTGCAGACAAAGCATTTTTATTCCTGAGGCAACTGAAACTTAAACACCAACAAGACACACATGCAGCCGCACAGCTCTCATTCATCATGCGCTTTCCACAGAAATCAGTGCATGGGTGAGCCTTAGTTTGTATGTGAACCTTAGTTTTCTTTACTGTGAAAAATCTTCACAAATTATTCATATACAGTCAGCAGATTCTGTTTTATCTGAATAGATAGTAAAACTCAAATGGCGTAGCGCTATTTCAAGCAAAACTAATGACTTTTATCATGTGTTTTGTCAAATGTGTTGATATTTGCCATTTAGGAAAAACAATTTGGGATGTTTTATTGGTGTTTCTCAGAATTACACAAGGTTTACAGTGTAACAAATGCAGCTTCCATGTGAATATCTTTATTAAATGATGACTAGGGGCAGATTTTGTCTACGTGAGGCATTCTGAGCATTCAAAAAATAACTGAGAGCAGCTTATGCTGTTTCAACTTTATCTCGTCACCGAACAACACTCAGCTGGCAGTTGATGTGGGGACGCTGGACATTATCATATTTCCTTTATGCTGACAACAGAAAAAAGTAATAATAATGTGTGATGTATTTCTTTGGGAAGATGTGTCATGCATTGCTTTTTTCCCCTAACTGTAAAACTGGTTGAAGATTATACAGATTCTCCAAGGAAAGACTTAAACCCGGAAACCCTCTTTTTTCCCCTCAAAGAAACATTAAAATCACAGGAAAAATGCTGTTACATCAAATGTGAGCACTCAAATATTTGGCTCATTTACCTTTTCATATTTATATCGCCCTAGTGATTTCAGTCCATGGTGACAGTGGGCTAAAGCTGTATCTTATCTACCTGGCTGGCCAATTGCACATCCAAGCAAACCACCTGCCGATAGCAGAAATGTATCTAAACTGAGTCCGTTTTATCCCAGGGACACCTGGAGAAAGTCCTCCATATTTTTTTTTTCTCATTTGGATTACTGTGACTCACTCTGTTCCTCTCTGCAGTTTCTGAAAAGTGTTTCTTTCCCCCCTTACAACTCCTCCAAAATGCTGAAGCAATGCTTGAAGGAGAAATGATCTCTGCTGCAGCTACCTGTGAGTTTCAGAATTGATTTTTTAAGATTCTACTTTCATGGCTCAGCTAGCTATGTCCTGTGGCTGTATCACAATCCTTGAAGTCCTGTGCAAGCTGGAGCGAAGTTTGAGAACCTCAGGCTGGGTCGTTTTGATTGTTCCAAGGTCTTGATTGAAAAGAATACATTTTGATGTTCTATAAACTACATATGCGAGGAGAGTAAAAAGGTTTGATGTTAGTGTTGACTTTGTACACTGAAATGTATGGGCACAGGTACACAGCATTATGATGTTTGCAGATAGAAATATTTAGATCTCAAGGCAAGTTGGCCCTGCAAACTTTTAATCCTTAGTTTGCACTTCATTACATTTTGTCCTGAAGGTGGCAGAAAACTTGTTTTTACGGGCTCTTTAAAATTCCTACCACCTATTTTGCACTAAAACAAGCATTGTCCTTTTAGCCATTCAGAAGTAGTCCATTAATTACAACTGCAATGTTGGACACAACAATCCAGCTGTGGTCCACAAAAGGTCAGAGGAAAGAAAAAGACTTGTCCAAAGATAGAATTTATTTTTTTATCCAAGTGGTTAGAGAATTTGACCTTTGAATTAAAATCTTGAGTAAAAAATAAATAAAAGTATCAGCATTTCCCTCCCGGACTCATCGCATTTGCTTGGACAGTCTACAGGCAAAGTGGGAGGACTACTTTGGTGTAAGAATCCATACAAGATCTGAGAATCATCGACTGAGATGATACATACAATGTCCATTTTTGTCTTGTCCATTATTGATTCTGTTCTGGGCCAAAGTTTTTTGAAACAACCATGCTCGGTTGTTTTTATTCACAGGCCACCTAAGAGGTCGCCTCGGGCGCCATGAGCAGCAGCAGGGGTGCCAAAGAGGAGGAAGAAATATCTTCTGATTGCTCCTGATCCACCTTTGAAAGTGTCATTGACATCCAGTGTGCCCATTACATTGTTAGAAAAAAAAAACCCTGCCCACACAGCACTAAAGAGCTGATACTGAGAGCAGACTGTAGGAGGACGCTCTGCTGGGGGCTGACAACTCTCACTGTCATATTTACCTGCTGGCTGCTGCTTTTTCAACCCTGCAGGTCAGCTGAACACACTGCTGTGGAAGAATCACATATGAGCAACCAGGTTACTCATGTTCCAGACAAACATTACACTATGATCCCTGAGTCAGTAGGTTTAAAAGAGACTATAATGATATAATGGAATTAAATAAATCCATACGTTTGTTCTTGGAATTACAGCTGTTAAAATCATGCTCCATGCACACACTGAAGGTTTTGCAGATGAGTGACTTGGCAGCACACAAAGTATATCGTAGTTAGTTTCAGTTTCATCTTAGTTCAGCTCTCAAGTGCTGCTGCTGTTAGTTTTTGATTTTGTTAGCACTGAAGTTAATGAATGTATCTGTGGATATTGTAGAAAACACTGTAGGTCACAGCAGAAAATACAGAAAACATGCATGTTTTTTTTTCTCTTCTTAATCCTGAGCTCCTCAGGTGGAAACAGATCTAAATTGCCTTTTTTGTATAATGTAGAAAAAATTAAAATACATATGGGAAAATTTAAAATACATATGGGAAGAGGAATGTTGAGCAAAGTATCTGACATTTTAAAATCTGTACCCTCAAGGGCATCTTTACTGAAATTTCCAGAAATGCAGCTACATCCATGAATAATGAGGTTAAATAGCCAGAACCAGTTTTTGGTGTGACACACAGCAAGACTCCATTCTCAGTTCTGGCCTATGAGTTGCACTCTCTGGTAGCAATTGCAGAATCAAAGTGAACGTGTCACAGAGACATTTGGAGTAATACAGTCAATGTAGAAGTTTTGTCATTTAAGTAAGCAGCCTTACTTGCTATCTTATGATTACCAAATACGTAACTGATATGAAAGCTTACATATTAAATATCTGGAACAGATTTGAAATCATTAAATTACAGTAAGGAAACTGTCGGAATTTATGCCGACTGTACCCAGCTGAGGTAGATAGAGATCAGTGGGTTGACGCAGACAGAAAGAGGTGTTCGGTGTTTTGTTGTTGCCAAGCCACTTGGAATGCAAACATGACCGTTTAATAGAGTTTAAGCATGTAGGAGAAGCCTTTGGATTTGGATTCTGATTCATACGCTAATGTTTAACCAGTATTGTGTGTTATAGGTTGGCTGCAATGAGGTACATTTCTATTAATTAGGTTTTAAAATATTCATATTAATTCGCCACATTTTCTTGCAATTCATCACCCACATTAAATACTGGCTTCGAGAAGCAATCTGCACAAAAGCCACATCATAATATTATTGTTGGTTCACCGTTGGGAGGGTGTTGTAGCTGTGCATCATCTATGACTTAAGCACTGTTTTATCCCGAGATAATACTCTTAGATGTGAATTATCTACTTATCGGTTAATCCCATCACACTTATTTCCTGAGGGTTACAGTGGGCTAACGAGATTCCAACATGTTTTGACATTTCTTATCATTGCATGTGCAAACACACTGTCATGTTGAGCACATATGAATGCAAACACAAAAACACACACACACGCGCACACACATGCACATGCGAGCGAGCGCTTATGCTGTCATCTTATTGCATAGCTTCCTTGAAGCCAACCGAATTCCCGCGTGGCTCAACAGTATCCCCGCAGTGAAACGGGGCAGAGAGCTTTTATCAGCCGTTGTCGCTGGTGACAATTAATGTCAGTGATGTGATGTGTCCCAGCTCTCGGGTGGGGATGTGGGGGGTGGAAGGGTTAGAGGTGAGTATTGCCTGGATCTATAGACTGAGAAGAGGTGGTGGTGGTGGTGGCGAGGGGGGTGCATGTCTGCTGGCTGAGAAAAACTGTGGAACAACGCCAAGTTCTCCATTAGGGAGCCCTGCAAGGTCACTCCAGTATGCAGTCCTTGTGCCAAGCGACCCAAGCTCTTTGGTCTGTCCTGTAGGGAGGCTGGAGAGGGAGGGGTGAAGACGGAGAGAGCAACAGATAGAGAGAGACACAGGAAGAGAGAGGGAGCTGGAAGGAGTGTGGGCCACAGTCCAACCCATCTGGGATGCGCTCCACAGACAGTCAGTGCCAGAGGTCACTGACAAAGCCGACCCCATCTTTGTAGAATGTCTGAAGGTTCCCTGCGAGAAAATGAGTTTTAGGAGGGAATAAAAAATGCCAGCAGACTGTTCGAGATCCTTAATCAGAGCAAAGGTCCACATGAAAACAAGGGTGTCGACTCGCAGAAATACTAATGTCCCCCCTCCTTGCAAGAGTTGTTGTGGCACCTTGCCAGGAGGGGGGCTGAGACGGGGTGCGGTGGGTGGCATTATAAAAAAGACTGGACGCTAACTCTTTTGCCCTTGAGACAAAAAAAACACAAGTGAAATGCTTTGTTTTATTTCCTTTTTTTCCCTTCTCAGCTTCTGTTGCAGACAGAATGTTAACTTTCGCTCCCAGGGGAGGAGTGATTTACGCTCGCTAATATGATGAGCGCTTTTCAAATTAAGAAGAAAAGGAGGGCCACTTCACAATAAATGCTGTTTGTGTTTACCACTTTAAAGCGCCACTTGGTTGTCGCTTATGGTGTAGATTGTTTGGTGAAAAAGCCTGCGTGCTGCAATACAAGTCTATTTAGAGAAACTGGAGCTCATTATGAGTGCATGTATATATGCGTGTGTGTGTGTGTGTGTTTGTGTGTGTGTGTGTGTGTGTGTGTGTGTGTCTCTGTGTGGTGTCTGTGTACCTGCATGCACAAGGGTTTTTCAGCCCAGCATTCATCCTAGCTGCTCTCCCCTTCAGCAATACTAGCTTTAGAGCTTTTAAATTGTAATGTGATAGGGTTCACCTGCAAAGCTACCACAATGAATTATTAAGCTCTCCACTATGGATGAGTGAGTCTCATTATAGCTCCCCTCAGTACTGCAGGAAGATAAGCATGGCTGATTATTCCTGGGTTCCCTTTTGCCTTGCTTTCTAGAGTGCCTGGAAAAGGAAGAATTCGCCAGTACAGCTGGAGTGAGATAAGATTTCGAATGTGTATTCAGATGTTCTTTCACGCTCTGGGAACTGGATGCAGAAGAAAAGGTATGGCGGCATGATTCGACATCTCCCTCTCTCACTCTCTCTCTTCATCCCCAAGCCAACAGTACAGGCTGTATGGTGATAACTTTTCAAAGTGAACAAAGGCATCAAAAGGATGGAGGAGACCCGGGGATTATTTAAATACTAGGTGCATTAGAAGCCCCGGTGTGCTTTCCATCCCTTAAGTCATCAACAAAACCTGCTCCACTTTTCTCACTGTGGCTGAGGAGCATGTATACTACTGACAAAAGAAAGGAAAGACGAGGATAAAGAAGACGCTCCGGCAACCTGGCTTAAAAGTATTATGCTGTGTTATACTGGGGAATAACAGAGCGAAGAGGCACTCTGTCCATGTCAAGATAAGATAAGTAACAATAACTGGGATCATATGCACGATACTGACGTCCACAACTACAACAAAACATTTTTTCCTCTGGCAGATTTCACTTTCTAAATGAAGGTAGGCTAAAATAAACAACTAACCGAAGCACAGATTACCTCCTGGTTGATGCAGGTTTGTGTGCCATGTGGCCATAAGACAGCTGCAGCACTGTCTGGAAAGTGGTGTCACTTCACACAGCTCAGACTGCAAGACAGGTTAAAAAAGATTTGTGCAAGTGCCAGTAAAAGCAGCACAGAGCTTTCAAGTTTCCTATCAGCCTTTGATCAGCTGATACGATAACACGGCACCATATCGGAGGCAGAATCGGCTCGTGGCATAAATCCTTTCGTCGGTTTGGCATGTTGTCTGCCCCTGGTGGTTCATTGAGTGGCGTATCATTAGCGCTGGCTGTCATCACTACACCCCGAGTCAGCACAACAGACTGGGATTGGTTGTGTTACTACATGTGCTTTTTGGCACGATGAAGACTGAAAAGTATAACTGTCAAGTAAAAACCTGGTAACTTTGCAGAATGAGTAAATTGTACAACCTCTGGCCTGATTGACCAAATAAAATGCAGCGCCACAAACAAGGCTTTTGTCTTACTTTGTGAAAAGCTGTCAGGATGGAGATAATGAGTTTCTACACGACAACAGTGAGGCCTATTGCTATGCAATACAGTAAAAATTAATTTCAGCAAGATGAGCAAATTCAGTGTAGCAGCACTTGTACACTGAGGAATTGACACCTGAGTTTAACATAATTATCTTTAAATGAAAAAAAAAAAACAAGATTATCAAAGAGTTTACTAAATATCACCTCAGGTGACTGTTATCTGTTTCTAATTATGTTTAAAGGTGTAATAAAACTGTTGAAATGAAAGATGAACGACTTGTTTTTAGAGGCAAGCAACTCAATACAGCACCTCAAAAGGCATTAATGGCAGTAATACTCTTCGCTCCTCAATCGATGCTGAGCAAAATTAATACTGGGGAGTAAATCTTTCATTTTCCTGATTGATTACCATCATTAAGAGCATTGATCAACAGTGAGAAGAAAAAACAGTGAGTGGGTGGGGGAGCAGCTTGTAGCTTTTTATCTGCCTCAGACAACATTAAAGAGGAAAACAGAGGCTCATCCTCTCCTCGCTGCTCTGTCTGGAACATAGACGTCAGAGAGAAATTTGCAACCGTCAAGGGAATGTTTTTGTTCTGACCTCCTCTAGCTAAATGAACGCTCGTCCTTGATCATGGGAAATGGATGCATAAAGTGTATGAAAAAAGGAGAGATGCGTGCAAAGTCTTCAAGGTTAATTTACTCTTAACTCTTATTAAGTGTTCGTCTGTTGGGGCTTCATTAGGGTGACATGCTAGTTGCGGCTGAGGACGAGATTAACCTTGCGCAGGAGGGGGAGGTGTGCTTTCTTTTCCCATCTTCCATCTATCCTCATACCGGCTCAATCGCCGTGGGGAGGCTGACACACGTGCTCAGTAAACATCTGTAGTGCATGAGGCATCTGGCATAACAAGGACAAGGAGGTAGCAACAACAGCACCCAGGCAATGTGGAATCGTGGGTCACCAGCGCAGATTAATGTAATTAGCTGGTGAATAAAGACAAGAAATTCATGGTGTATTGTAGCAGTGGCAATTTAGAAAGCGTGCAAATACTCAAACACACACACACACACACGCACCTACATGCAGTATGTTATTTAATGTTCCGATCCGTCCTTTCAGAGGTCATTTGAAGAGAAGCAGAAAATAAAGCAGTACATTTAGGTAAGCTTAATTATAAATATATATATATATAGCCTTTCCTGGCAACCCAGAGGCAGACAGAGTGAAATTAAAAATGTATTTCATTTAGATTACTTTAATTTTGCATATGGCCTTAGTAATATAAACTAAAAAAAATCAAGACACTAAAAAAGATTGAAAGAAATGATTAATAATAAAATACTGTATTAATATTTTGTCCATAAAGTCCATAAGGCACTTAAATCTACAGAGGTACTTGAGTTACTCAAACTCCATGTATATAGACCACTAAGTTTAAATACTTTCCACTACAAAGGGTGAACACAATTTAAAGGAAAGTGTTATGAAAAATGCTTTTTAAATGTAAGAACAACAACATTTCAGTGCAGTTGAAGATTTACAGTGAACTAGTCACTTCCTCTGAGGACAGTGAACTTAAAGCCGCTGTGGGCAGATATCTGGATAATGAAAAAGAACAAAACAAACAAATAACCCCCCCCAAAAAAACAAAAACAAACCAAACATCCAGAATTTTAAAATATATAGCTCATTCTGGATTCAAACTGAACTCAACTGATTGAAAGTCTTCTACCCAACTCGTTATGTTACCATGTCATTTTGAACTTTCTTGCTGTTTACACTACCTGGCCTGCTACAGGGTGAAAAGACCTGTGATTGGCTAAAATCTCCACTAAAGACAGACCCAGGAGACAGTGCAGAAGTCTGGTTTTACTCTCAGACCACTTGAGTTCAATATGCTGAACGGTTAATATGGAATTTTTGCCCTCTGGTGCAAAAAATACCGCCTATCCCAGCTTTAAAAAGCTCCCTCTCCAATCCTTCAGACTGCTGCTTAAATAAATAAATAAATGGTCTACACTTAAAAAGAGAAATGCAACTCCCACTAAATCCAAGGTTGTGTGCATTTATTTCATTTTGCTGTGTGTTCTTCTCAACGCTGGTAAGCTTGCATTCAAAAGTTCCCTGGCTTCATTCATAGTAGGTTGGAGGGTGTGTGAGCGTGTGAACCTGCAGCTTTAGTGCACCTCTGGGGTTCTGTGAGCAGTTCCCAGACTGCACGCGTTAAGCTCGCCGTTGATGTTCGTCCTCAGAACTAGGCCTGGCTGCTCGTTAATGCATCATTTTCTTTTTCTACACCTGGTAAATGCAGGAGATGTGATGCTTAAGCTGGTTAAAAGCATCTTTCACAGAGCATTAGGAAGTTATCTAATGAGAAATGTGACAAACCACATTTGCCGATGTGTAATTAGTGGAATAATGTCATGTTCCTTTTTAAAATTTGGTCAGCACAGTGGTGCAGTGGTTAGCATTGTTGCCTCACAGCTAGAAAGTTGTGGGTTTGAACCTGCTGGTCAGCTGGGGCCTTTTACTGCATGGTGTTTACATGGTCTCCTTTTGCTTGTGTGGGTTTTTCACCGCATGCTCCAACTTCCTCTCACAGTCCAAAGACATGCATGGTAGGTTAATTGGTGATTCTAAATTGGCTGTAAGTGTGAGTGTGAATGGTTGTTTACCTTTTTTTTTTGTTAATCCTCCCACCTAGTGTCAGCTGGAGTGGGCTCCAATCCCACACAACCCTCTGCGGGATAAAGTGGGGATAGCCAATGGATGGATAGATGGACGTTTCAGTTGGTGAAACATAATTAGATGTTTCGAGAGAGTTGGCCAACCCTGTCACCGAGCTGGGGCATCAAGAGCCTTTCAGTGTGGTGTTAAAGACATGTAGGTTAAATGAAGTGAAAACTCTCAGCAGGTGTGAAGGTGAGAGTCAAAGAGGGCTGTAGTCTTTTGACATGCTGATCTAATGAGGCCATGAGGACAAAAAAAAAAAAAAAAAAAAAAAAAAACTTCACAGGGAATCGACTTTTCATAAGCACTACCTGACATGTTGGCTAATTTTCATTACCAATATTTGTTTTCATCAGGCTGATCTGAATGTTTGGGGCATTGTAGCCTCATTTTGTAAAACAGAAACATGTTTATGGGTTGTTATTCCTTCAAGACTAATTAAATCTACCAGCAGACAAGCTTGACATTAAACACTTTCCACAGCTGAAAAAAAGAAAGAAAATATGAGCACATAGTCATGACCTTTCCAGTGTTTGTTTTTCTCAGAGTTGTAACATAATTGTCGAATTCCTCTAGTTTTCCAGGATTCCAGGTCTGAGGGAATGCTGGACATGCTGTAGAAAACTGACAGCTTGAAGAATAGATTACAGCATTTAAAACTGCTGAATGCAGCAGATTTCCCATAGTTGGCAAATTTAGGGGTCACTTTTCTGCTGATTTCTTTTAAAATCAGATGGAAGCCTTTTGCAAACAGCCATTTACATATTCTTCTTTCAATATCGTGTAAAAACAATAAAAAGAACCGTCCAGAAACCTTTGGTTTTTGAGCTCTGGCATCAATCCTATGATGCAGGGTGCCAAAAACAACACCTTATCCCCACCCAGGCAAAGGTGCTGATGCTTCAAAGTGTCAAGCTAAATCCACACTAATGTGGTTTGAGGATATGGCTGGGTTTCAGAGTAGGTCACGATTAGATTAGTGAAATCCTGCCTTTGTTTATGACCCTGAACCCCTCGTTTGCGACATGCCTACTGCATAAGCTGCGCATATCTGAGAAACAAGAGATTCTGCAACCTTCCCCGATCATCAGTCTTTCGGCGCCTACATTCTGCAGCAAAATGATCTGCATTTTACTGTAATAAAGATATAATTGACCTGCGCTCAGCGGGAGACACGAGGAAATGGAATTGATGTCCCACAGAGAAAATTCTTTTCCTTCTGGGCGAGGGTGGTGTCGGTGGTTTTGACTCAGGCTAAATACTTAGGTATTCATCCCCTCCATCCCACACCCCACCACAGACCCCGCCGCTCTCTATTCCCACCTCCCGATTTTCATGTCACCATCAATTATTTTCCTCCCCGCTCTTCTAGAAATAAGAAAAATCGCAGCTGCAAGAGACTGAACACACAGTGAGACGTGCGGAAGACACCCCAGTCTAAAAAATGATTGCTTTTTGAGATCTTCATGAGTGCAACAAAAAGGCCCTTCTATGTGTACCCTGGTAAAATGTTTCAGTTCATGCGTTGTTTTTTTTTCCAATTCTTGTACTGTTACCGTCCATTTTTAGCTTTTATTGAATATAAAAAGAGTTTTCCTTTAATTTATTGTCTTTCTTACATAAATATTGTTTATTTTTTTGGTATTTATGCATTAGTCTTTATTATTTTTGCATCATAATTAAAAATTATTGTTTCTTCACAAAGCGGTCTGGTGATATATTCACTATCACTGTCAACACTAATTCATAGATAGACACATAAAGACGAACGATTATGATTATTGTTGTTCGTTCAGGAAATGGAAGGGAATGTAAAAGCTATTGCGCTATGATTAAAGACATTTATACTTCCACCTTTGCACACCCACAACTATGCCCTGAACAATAAGTTGTAATTCAGTAAAAGAAGTGTAGGATGAGAATAATTCTGCAAAGTGGATGCATATGTGTAAACTGTAATTAGTGGTGCAATTACTGAATTAACTTAGGGAACCTTTCCTGGCAAGAATACAGAGAGATTTGATCTGAAGCATTTACTGGACTCATGCAAGTGCAAATTTGATAAACTAGGGCCCTGAATTCAACAAATTTCTCAGCTGAAAGTTTTACTAGCACAAATAAAAAGAGTAAAACAATGCTAATTTTAGAAATATCCCTACTGTTTAATGTATAGCACCTATAAATAAATAGGCACATGCAAACAGATGTTGAAAAAATGACCCAAAAGTCATTCAAAATGAACATAGGTCAGAATTACCACTTGTGTCTCTTCACCAACATTTAATTCAGCTGAATGAGTCAGCCCTATTTAATCCCATTTTTACACTGTCTGTACTGTAAGCGATCTTGCACCTGCTGCACCCACTGCATCTATGACTGGACTTTTGGGCACCTATTCAATGAAAACATGGAATTTATGAGCTGCTCCACTCCCACTCACCTTTCTTCACCTTATAGGTGAGCAAAAAATGATTTATTTCTTTAATACCACCCAGTGTTGGGAATGCACTGTATCAATATGAACATGCAGTGTCTCCTAAATAAAGCCCTGCTCTGGCATCTGAAATGTTAAAGAAATGAATGAATAAGTTAATGATTAGATAAACTCACAATATGATTGAATGCAGCCTTTTTCTGCAAAATCAGACTGAATAAAGTGGACAGGAAATAAATGCATTTGTACATTATCTAAAGAGCTGTGCAAACTTCCCTTACAGACACAAATTGTAGCAAAGCTGCATTTGTGAGGACCAGAGGGAGCATGGATTCATTCTTACACCCTGCACAAGGTCCATCAGACGTTTATTTAAGTTTTGCTGAAAATGAATCTTCTAATGAGCTTATAGCATCCAATGATTACCTCTTCTTCTTGATGCCTCCTCTTGAATGACACGTCGTCACAACTTAAGTCACTCCTGTGCAGTGTTGGGTGGTGTTTTTAAAAGTAACTTTTACTACACTTCAAAATTACTGCCATTAAAACGTTATGTTGCATCGTTACCTACTGATAAAAAGTAACCCCTGATGGTACGTCTGTTTTACCAAAATTGTGCAGCTCTTTTACGTTTACTTAAAGAGGGAGACTCTGGTTATGTGGTGGAGGAGATGAAACCCACATCAACTGCAGTGACAACTAGAAGCTATATGTGGCACCAGCATCATTCTCCTCCTCAACAGGCCTCACCACCAGTGTTGTGGAGATGTGCTCAGCTTGCAGGTGCTTCTAATATAACACTGGTGCCCTAAGTGTGAAATAACACCTATATATTGTAGATAAGGTACATACAGTAACTGTTATTTAACACACACACACACAAACACACACACAGTTTCCTGACATTCTTGCTAGTTTTTTTCTAACATTGTTTCTTTTTTCATGTATGCAGTTATGATTGCGAGCTGCCTCTGCCTCGCGCTTGCTGTTCTGACGCAACTACTGATATCTGCGACATCACTTTTCCAAGATGAGTTAGAATCAAACTGTAGAGATCTGAAACTGGAAATAAAAACAATCATAATTCAGATGCAAATATCTGCAATCCACGTCACAGATATTTGCAGCTGAACTGTGGGATATCTGTAAGGAGAAACCCAACACACATGAATGACAGAATGATGCGGATATAGGAAGAATGTCATTGTGGATATCTGAAATGTTCTTTTTGACCAGGAAGAACTGAAGTAGGGATATGTGCAATACATATCCGGTCTAGCTATAAAATGTTAAAATGCCATAGCAGAACTGAATACCTTCCACTAGTATGCAGCAGCCAGACAAGGAGAAGGAGAGAAACCCCAACACTGCTCCTGTAGCTGTCTTAAATATAAGACTAGTCATTACTACCTCAGTTCTGAAAGGTTGTAACAGAAGGATCAAAAACTGCTTCGCCCTGAGAGTTTAAGGCTAGTCAGAGTACTAGTAAACACAAGCCCACGTTGTCATTTTCTCATCTCCTCCTTCATTTATGAAACGTTTCTTTCCTTCTACGTATCTGTCTCCCTTTTCTACTCCATTCCGTAGAGGAAATAGATGTCTGTCATTTTTTTTATGAAGCAATATTTATTCGCTTTTCTAGAGATGTTGTCCTCATTATATTTTATTTCACGATGGCGTCGAGCTTTTCGTTAATTTCAACTTGAAACAGGATGTTGTGGCAGGATATTGAGTCAAGAAAGGCTGTTGAAAATTGAGCAGGTGGCACCAGAACCAATACAGACAGTGACTCAATACTTTGCTCGTAATCCTGAGCTTACAAAAGAAAATGAGAAAAAAGAAGAATGACGGAAAAAAAAACTCAGCCACGTGCAACACACCGCCTTGCTCTGTCTGTTGGTACCTGTGTTCTGGTAAACCATGAACGTAATCACCGAAAAGTTATGTTTGTTTGGGAGGTTTTTTGGGGGGGAGTAGGAGTAATGAGAATTTAAAGAAAGGGAAGCAAAGGGAAATAGTCAGTCTGGTGTACATTATGACATGCAATTTCAGCTAACAAGGTGATAAAGCTGTTAGTCATCTCACTGTAACTTTAAATATCTCCACTGAGGGGATACGTGTCACACAGGCGGTGCTGTGGGCAGTGGGATTGCACAAAAGCAGACACTTACATCAAATGACTCACTCCCATAACACAGGTACCACCGTAATCATTAATATGCATATGGCAAATGATTAAATGTGCAGCAGATAAAATGTGACGCAGCGTAATGAATGGAAATTTTAAAGCACATATTCAAGCTCAATTAATCATTTAAGACTATCACAATGTCACGTTTATCAGATTGCTGCAGGAAATCAGAGGAGTAATGAAAAATTAAGATGGCAGAATAGCACATTGCTGTCGCACCTGGCCAGGTACCACAGACCTGTGCTGCTGAGCATCGAAAACATAAGCTGATGCAAATGCATCTGAGACAGGGACTGTAAAGTTTTATTAAACAACCATAACTCTTCAGGAAAGGCAAGAACAAAATGCAATGAAAAGTTTACCAAGAATAAAATAAATGAAAACAAAACAAATATCTGGTGCATGATGACATCAAAGCACATCTGTTAATAGAAATAATGGAAAGTAGATGTATAAATGCCAAATATGTTGAGGTGGCCGTTGCTCATCTGTCAGCCTCCAGTTCTGTGTTGACTCATTCATGTAAATCTATTTTAGCATGGCTTCAATCTGCTCTAACCACCACATGAGTGCGCTTTAATTCAGCCGGGAGGCTCAGATAATATCAAGGAAGCAGTCCATCACTTAATGTTACCTCACATCGACTTTCCTGTGATTACCTAACCTTTCTAGCCCTCGCTGGTTTTCTCTTTGTGGCAAACCACACCCATCTGGGACCTAATTAGGCTAAAATGTAATAGCAAATAGAATTTGAGCCCCGTTGGCCTATCTGTTACATTTACTTGGGAGAGTGCATTAGATGTATTTTATAATGCCACCTCTGTGACAAGGTGGACTTGCTTAAGATGCAAAAGGCCTGAATGTCACTTTTGTTCATTGATTTTTAAATCTGGTGGAAGAAATATTTTGTGGCTGGTAGTGGAGAATAGGGGCGGGGTGGGCCAGGCTGGGTATGACTGTCATTTGACCTAGCAAGTCCATTTTGGAAACGTGTGGTATCAACTTTCAGCAGATGACTATCAGCTGAATAAAAAGTGAGTTTGTTTTTTTGAGGATAAAGGTCACAGACAAACTGGTATTTAAGATTGAATGTGCACTCAGAAAGCAAACAAACCCAAAACAAACTCCGCATTGCAACTCAGTGTGTACATTTTTGAGAAGAAGAGATCAATCAATCTCAAACATCAATATCCGTTTGCATCCCTTTAGCCGCACACGTTTTCCAACTAATGAAATCTGTGCATGGCTCCCCTGTTATCGATTTCAGAGAGGCCCTAATTTGCCGCTTGAGATCAGGCAGCTCTCTCTCCCTCTCTCTCATTTTCCTCCCTCTCCCCTCCTCACCACCTTTCTCTTTTTCTCTCTCCTATGCAAGCCCTCGCACACACACACACACTCACACATCTCGTCATGTGTAACACAGTCATGCCTTCGGCAGCATATTGAGCGCTGGCTGTAGTAGCAGGGAAATCCTGTAGGGCAAACTGTTTAGCGCAGTATCTGAAGTCGTTAGATATGATTAATAATGTGCTGAGAGGGGCCGTAAGCCATCAAACAGCTCATCATAAGCACATATCACCTGGTAACTACAGATTCACATTTTCACATACATTTATATCTGCCATTTTGGACTGGAGATGCTTATCGGAAGTGCTTTACAACCTGGTGAGTGGATGAACTTTTAGTCGGGGAGGCTTCAGCATGAATCTTTAAAATCAGGCCTCAGTATGGCTGAAAACATGAAGGGATGTTAAAAGGGTTCATCTTCCTGTAATCCTCGGGCCTGTTTCGGCATAGTACACGTAACGTTAACAAATAATACTTATAAATACTTCTAAAATACATGAAATGACATTGAAAAATATTAAAGCAATTATGTAAATGCGATTTCCGTGCCAGGTGAAAAAATACATGCTTTTGTGCATTAATTGGAGTTTTAACTGAGAAGACCAATGAAACTGCAGAGGAAGCAGGACTCCTTTAAAATTGGGACTGGATGCACTCCATTTTGTGAAATGCTGTATGTTCTTGTACAGTGTCTGGTCATTCTAAGGAGTTTTACTTTGCTAATAGTGACCAGTTGCTCCTTTGGCAAACATTTGTGAGTGGTAAAGAACTTTCTATTTACCTAATGAGAAAGCTAGCTCGTTATCTTGTTGATAATTCAACTGAGCTGTTAAATTGTGTCTGACAAAGTAAAAGATAGCTTAACTCTTAGCAATCCTTTCATATAGTTTTTGGATAGACCATGAAGAAGCACCTGATGGAACAGACTTGTACTAGACACATGCATGGGGATGCAAAAATCAATTTAACATATTTAGTAGCCATCAAGGAGAAACTGAAGCCATCAGGAAGAAACTGACATGAATCACCCACTAAAACATTGGTTGCGGACCAAGAACAAAACCTTATATCTTTACATTCAAAGTACATCCACATGATTGCCAAGACCCAAGGCTTCCAGGCAGAACATTGCATTGTCACAAGACGATCAATGGTATTCACTTCACCTGTCAGTGGTTTTAATGTTGTGGCAGATCAGTGTCTAACATCTAAGAGTGAGATTCTTTGAGGTTATGTTGTTTTGCAAACAGGCCCAGCATACCAATAATGTGGAAAAAAAAGTCAATGCAGCAAAGGGTATTTAACACCAAAGCAGGAGACAAATTAGAAGAGAAAACAAAGCAATACCTTGATAAGTGCTTAGCATTAAAGATCAAGATCCCAGCTATATATATATATATTCTTATATATAAAGTATTTTGGTGAAACAGCGCTATGTTAGATAACTCTACACAGTGTGTAGCACCTGGTTCTATATATAGGATCCTCACAGACAAGTCTTTTGTGGGATTTTAGTTCATGTAGCTGAAAGTGGCCCTCTGAGCACTTGTAAAGGATCAGCAAGCTATTTAAAATGAAAATGCTCCTTTATGATGACCTTTCCTGAAAAGGTGTATAGATAGACAGACAGACAGACAGACAGACAGACAGACAGACAGACACACAGACACACAGACAGACAGATAGATAGATAGATCAAAGGAGAGGCAGTATCATACAGTAAATCACCACAGGGAAATAACATTAGATACCGCAGCGTAGTAGAGCATCAGAGTGCACTGTTGACTTTAATTAAGGTGGTATTAAAAGCATTATGGGTGTAAGTTTAAGTCCTTGAAAGACAGCTAAATAGTACAGTGACATCAGGGAGTGCCAGATGCTCACTAAATATTCCTTGGAAGCAGCCCCCCTGCCTGCACTGCAGTGGGTGGTCTCCAAATAAGACACTGAATGCAAATTGAACCAAGACAAGTGCAATATCTGTGCAATGTGTCATCTTTTGGCTACGGGTGGTTTGCGAGCACAACGTGGATCGTGGCCAGCCCTGTGACGCTCACGCATGTTAATGACTCTGTCATCACAGCTGAAGCTTTAAGTTAGACAATACAAAGAGGGAAGTTCAGAAAGTAGCCTACATTTTCCGATTTGGTCTTTACTATAATTTTATTTTCATTTGAGTCATCAATGTGACATTTCTAAGTAACAAGCAACAATTAACATGTCATCTCCCACAAATGGTACGGTATGCTTTGAGGCAATCCCATCCAAACACCACTTTAAGCCAAAGATTACAGAAAGACTTTATAATCGTGATGGCACCTTGTGGTGTTTGACCACTAATGCTACAAAACAAACATCATGTTATACAAACCTGCCTAGAAAAGCTGTGTGTGTACTTGAAACATATACCTGAGGATCGATATAAACAAGCAGCTATGAAATTTACTTTATCTCATTCTGTCTAAGGCAGGGGTCTCAAACTGCATTCCTCGAGGGCCACAATCCAGCATGTTTTAGATGTCTCCCTCTTCCAACACACCTGATTCAAATGATCATCTCATCATCAAGCTCTGCAGAAGCCTGATAACGATCCTGATCATTTGAATCAGGTGTGTTGGAAGAGGGAAGCATCTAAAACATGCAGGATAGTGGCCCTCGAGGAATGCAGTTTGAGACCCCTGGCTTAGACAGAACATTGAGTTGAAGCTGTATTGGCTGCTTCCAGCTGTTTGTAAGAGTCTTTCCTTTGAGTTTATTAAATAGCTGCAGCATCAGACAGCAGCAGGATCCATATGAATGGTGTGCATTAAAGTCAATCACAGCTGTGAGGATGTTTTTATCGTACTGTTGGTAAAGTAGTAGTTAGATTATCATCACTGACTGTGAAAATTTAGTGTTTAGTGTTTAGGAAATAATAGATATACTCGGCTATTAGTTATATTGACAGTTTGAAAAGCTGCTATTAGTTTAGATTTAGTCCTTTGTTCATTAGTGCATTATTATGTATTAAACATCCCTTGATGTATTGTCCAGTCCTGAGTTTATGACAAATATCACAAACGTACTGTGGCTCTCTGTCACTGTAATGGGTATGTCTGAATGAAGCTTTAAGGAACAGTAACGTAAAAGTGACCCGATGTCTGATTGACAAAATGGCGTCACTTTAACAGATTACTGAAGCAGCGATGTTATGTATCACATATCTGAAAAGGGCTACACATGATACAAATGGCCACTGGTCAGGAGGATGCAAGCAGAAAGCTAGAAAATAACAACAATAAATAAATATGATCATTTATTGCCTCTTCATAAAACTCTTTGCCCTGAAAATGAGATTTCATTATAAATATTTGCCTTTTTTTTTTTTTTTTTTTCTGTGAACAATCATTTTAACATATGGAGCGAAGGGGAGGGAGATCAGTTGATCTGTATGGCCCAAATGACTGATGATGTCAGGATTAAAGAGAGTTGAAATAGGAATTTGTCAGATTAATTTATGCAGATAAATAATGAATGACACCCCATTGTTACTGTTACCTCGTGTTACCTGAGCATACTGAGGGCAGAGCTTAATTTGAGTACAGTATCGCACTTTTCTTAGGGATAGAGTCATCAGCATATTACCTTCATCACAGCACCACAAGTCTTTAATCAGTTTCTACCATAACTCCTCAGCATTCATTCGACAAATGCAGCACACTCTCTTATCCAGCTGCGTCTCAGTGTGTGGCCTATCAGCAGGCGTCTGCTCTTTACCTCCAGCGAACACTAATGAACTCCCACCTCTGTCACTCACACACACACATCATGGGATTGGTCAGCACAGGACAGGGTGTGTACGAGTTGTGCCTGCTCAAGCATTTTGTGACTGGGTGCTGTAATGCGGCGCCTCGCGGTGCTCTCATCCCGTTCTGGATAATTACCGTCTCCTCAGGTTCTGTGTAAGCTGCTCCCTCCCTCCCACAGTGGTTTGCAAAGCACTACTGTCAGTCCATACAGGATCAAAGAAGATACAGGCAACATCTCCTGTGAAAGAACAGTGTTGTCTTGGCATGTGTCCTATACCCCTCCTATGTTCTGTTTGCCTGGTGGGGAGTTAGTGATCTTTTATTGAAGGTAGGCTTCAGTCCAGCTGCTTTCTGAAGAGGCCGATCAGCAGGGAGCTACTTCAATTCTGCTGAGGTGGAAGTTGTTCATGTCATGTTTTCCACATGTTTTTGACTGATTTTGGGTTAGGTTGAGAAATCTTTTTTTTTTTTTTTTTAAAGGGAAGGCTACTTGTGTGGCTCTTTGAACTCTGTACTTTGGTCACAAGTGTGAAAGTAAATCTCCACTGGTGGTTTTTGAAGTAGCATTATTATACACGTGCCATGTATCTGAAAAGTTTGGTCCAAATCAAATGTGCCAACTAGTGTGATTCCTATGTGTTGTTATTGAGGAGATAATATATGTTATTGCTGTCTTGAACATCTTTTCCAAAGACCTTGGAATAATTTGCATAGAAAGTTAAATATTGACACCTGTAGGTTCATTTATGACCCAATCAGCAGTTCCCTCAGAATCAGTGCCAGTTTGATTTACATTTCTACCCAGAGAGCATTGCATGCTCTGCAATCCAAATGCCATCCTGTTTACACTGCACTCTTGTCATGTGAGTGAGGTCTGCTGAGTAAGGCTTTCAGAAAGTCTTGTCATGTTGGAGATGAAGAGATCAGGAGGGCGGGAAGGAAGACATTACTCAGCTCATCAGAGCAGTGCCGTCCCTCCCTCCTCCCTGACAAAGCCAAATGTCTGCTAATCTGTCTCTGATCACTGTGCTAATGAGTGATGGCTTTTTTATGAGGATTGAGGGCGGGCAGAAATCTCTTATTGATTTGCTGTGATAATCCAGATTTGGCTGCTGGCTGAGGCCCACTGATCCCTACGGAGAAGGGTGCCTTTGAGGTTAAAGCCAGTCAGACACAATTGCCATGTAATCAATAATATTGAGTGCTGTAAGCTAGGAGAAGCAGCCATGTGGGCAGGCAGACCTCTTTGGGTAGAGCACAGTATGTCCAGATATTACTCTTCACTTTACACTGCCTTAATCACATATTACTGTCAGATAAGCTGTAGGGCCACAACTCATTACACAGACCTGGATCTCAGCCACCCTAAACTTTGCTCAGTGGGAGCTGTATGCGTTCCTTAAAGTCACTGTTGGCCTTAAAAAAGACTGTCTTTTAAATCTAGAGGCTAGGGCATAGTACAGGTGTAAACATCGCATTTGATTTTCAAATGCCTTCAGCATAACTGTGAGAAACTCATTATCTATTATTCATGGTTGAATGATTACTCTTGTAACCAGAACAAAAAAGTCTCAAGAGCAGTCCTAAGCTACCCTACCACTTAAAAGAACATCTTAGATAAGATGTTCTTTTTAATACTACGTGTAACATGAATACACAACAAATACATGTTCCACCAAAAACATGTCTAAGCTGTTTTGACATTTCACATCAGGATACTGGAGACATCTGCCAAAACTCAGCATAAAGAAAAACTGCTTGAAATGACTGCGGAATACATATATAATTAGACAAGCCAAGTTGGGTGGTGAACCAAAAAAGAAGAGACATGAGCCAATGTAGATAAGACCAAGGAAATTAAAGAAAAAAAAAGAGAGAGATGACTAAAAAGTGGAAAAACAAGCAAAAACAGACATAAAATGGCAAGCTCAGGGGAGAGACTGGTACAAGATGTATAAACGAGGGTAGGGGGGGTTAGCAGAAAATGAGCAGTGACTCTGACAGAGTGCGGGGGGCTGAGGGGGGAGTAAAGGATTGATAGATGGTGACAGTATAGCCAATGGAGTGGGACAGTGCTGCAGCAGGGCCCAGCTTGCATTGAGGACCACCCCCTGCTTAGCCCTGTCCTCTGCAGTTTAATTGCCCCATCTCCACCTCAAGGGCCTCTGGTTTCATTTAACTTCATTCATCTGCTCTGTGCTTGATTGCATTCTAGCTTTTAGAGGCACAGATTGCGATCTAGATTTAGAACGCCCCAAAAAGGACTTGAACATCTGAGAATAATAGAATATCTTTAATGCTTTGTATACATCAGTGTTTAATCAGGTGTGTATTTTCAGTTATTATAATTTTGTCAGGGGCTGCACGGTGGCTCAGTGGTTAGCACCGTCGCCTCACAGCTAGAAGATCCCCGGTTCGCGTCCCGATTAGGACGCCTGGGATCTTTCTGTGTGCAGTTTGCATGTTCTCCCTGTGCAGCGTGGGTTTTCACTGGGTACTCCGGCTTCCTCCCACAGTCCAAAAACATGCTGAGGTTAATTGACTATTCTAAATTGTCCGTAGGTGTGAATGTGAGTGTACTTGGTTGTTTGTCCTGTGTGTGGCCCTGCGATAGACTGGCGACCTGTCCAGGGTGTCCCCTGCCTTCGCCCTAAGTCAGCTGGGATAGGCTCCAGCCCCCCCGCGACCCTGCAGAGGATTAAGCGGTGTACAGATAATGGATGGATGGATTGATAATTTTATCACTGCATAAAATGCTCATGTTTAATCTGTGTGTCTTCAGTTTTATCCTAGAATTCTGTGTGGTAAAAAATTACTTGAAAGTTCTAAGAAATATCCTGTATGGTTCACGTCTGTTATCAAAGAATTGGTTTTAATTTCTGAGTGTGGAAGTCAGTGTTCCTAGGGAGCTAAACAGAGTTTGATTGCCACCCCCACCTGCCCTCTCTCCCTCAATCACATTGTTAGTGAAGTGATTGCAGTGGTACATACTGTATGCACCATAAGCTGCAAATTGTATGGTAGCACAATAGCCTGAGTCCCCCATGTAAAAACTGAAAAAGCAACTAATTACTTTACCATGTTCAATAATGTCATTTCAAGTGGTACTAAACTATAACAATAGTGGAATTAGGAGTGTGTTTATACTTAACAACAACAAACTGATGTATTAGGCCTTAAGACATACACCTCAGCCTTGTCACAAACAACATGTTTTTCCACTTACCCTTAGGGTATCTTCCATTCACATAGTTTAACTTTGATTTGCTGAGATTCTGACATATAACAGTAGTTTCTACAGCATACCCCAAGACAGTGGAGTTAAATGGACTTCTGGTGCTCAAAATATTGAGGAGTGACATTTAAGAAACTCAGTAGCAAAGTGTCCTTCCAGAAATGAAGTCTTTAATAAAGTTCTACTTTAGGTAATCCTCGAATTGATGTGGACAATGTGGTCTCCTTTTTAATGTTCAGTAGGCAGTAGTTCCTTGTGAACACTTTCTTTATCTTTCTGTAGGGCCTTTATTGGATAGTGACAGTGTATATAGACAGGAAATGTGGGGATGAAGATGAATGACATACAGTAGAAGTTGTGCTGGCTGGAAGTTGAACTGGGAACTTTGCTGCTCAGGGCATTTTAGTCCATGTGGTATCCCCCCTAACCATTCATCCATCAGGTTATCCAGATATGCTGCAATTTTGATGCACTGAGCACCATGAATTAAATTCAGTTTGCCACAATTGAATTGAGATGCTGACAGAATACTGTGCCGAGAAAATCTCAAAACCTGGGCAAATAAAACTAAATGTATCTGTATCTGCAGCCCTGTCTCCTAAAAATGATGTCCCAATACACCTAAACTGCATTCGAAATCACATTTAGAAGGAAATGTCTTTTCTGCTAGATCATGTTTGTTTATGATGTATTACAAATGCATTTCAAATCAGGATCTCTTCAGCATATTGATATTTATTTTATTGCTTTACTGTTACAACTTTACAGCCAACAACCATGTATTTGTTGCGGCGGGACTAATCACCCTGGTTAAAGGGTGGTATTTTAAACCAAACTTCATTTTCTTAAACCCAAGCACATATTGCAAGTGAAAACTGAAAGTAAACAATAAGTGAAACCAAAACTCAAGTCTAAGAATAACCCTGGTCCTAAGTAAGAGTCCTGTTGCTGACTCTTGTCAACTCTTAAAGGGCAGTGGTGGCCTAGTGGTTTGTGAAGCAAATTGTAACCGGTGGGTCGCCAGTTCGAGTCCCCGGACTGGCAAGAGGTTGAGGTGGGAAAGTGAGGGTGACCACTTGTCCCAGTCACCACCACTGTGGGCCCTTGAGCAAGGCCCTTAACCCCTAACTGCTCCCCGGGCGCTGCACCGCGGCAGCCCACTGCTCCTAGTATGTATAGTTAAGGTTAACTTTGAATAGGATGGGTCAAATGTAGAGAAGGAATTTCCCCAAGGTTAGATTATTAAGAGTTGAAAAGTTCTCATATGCAGCCCTTGTAGCACAATTAGTCCTTAAAATGTTAAAATGTCATCTAGTTTTAAAATGGATTCTGCCTCTTTTACAGTCATAATAGTACACATATGTAACGTCGGATGCTTTTGTGACAT